>JANRGW010030437.1:0-29778 GCA_024733675.1 Psilopsiagon aymara | reverse complement strand
TGTGAAGTCCTTGCAGTCATCCCTGCTCTGCTCGTCCTGTTCGCAAAACCACAGAATCATTTCGATTGGAAAAGACCCTCCTGATTGCCTCAGGGCAATTATCAGTAGGTTTAAGTAATAAGATGACCTTTAAATATAAGCATATTTTTTTTAATGGGAGCATCATGGCATAGGTTGCCCATGGAGATTTTAAGGCAAAAGTAATTTAATTTCAACTGAGACTAGGAAATATATGTAGGGAAAAAAGACTGAGTGAACGACTTATGTGAAGTCTCTTGTGGCTATATTCTTTGTCCAGGAAAGACTTCTAGAAAGCTCTGGAAAGATGCACATTTCCGTTAAAAAAATTATTTCGACAATCAATGCTTTAATCTGTGAGAAGCTCCATGTTATTCTTTTCATCCTCCCCTCTATATTTATAATCACCGCAGAAACAAAAAACTGTTGATAAACTTTTAAAACTATTTTTAAGTTTTCTAATGTAAAAAAACCCCAAACCATCCTTAAACCTTAGATCCTCAGTATATTAAATGCTACTCTTCCCTAACCAGAGAACTGCAAGATGGTCAATAGCATTGCTGAGAAACAACCAAACGTGCGCAGTCCAGCACGGAAGGGTACCGGCTTTCCGGAGCCTAGTGGAGGGCACATCACAGGACTGCGCACAGCGGCGTCTCCAGACGCGCTCGCCTTTTCTCTACAAGGGACTACGCCTCGCCCTGGCACACTCTATACGCCGTTTCCACTTTAACCAGCTACCTTTGCCCCTGCTGAGGAAAGCAGCAAAGTGCAGCAGCTCACCGAGACTTAAGAAAAGGGAGACAAGCAGCTGCGGCGGGAAGACTCACCGCGCACCTCCTCTGGAAACAGACTTCGGAGTTGTGGCGCACCAGCGGATCGACCGACTGCGACTAGCATCCGATCCGGTCTGGTCCGGTCCGGTCCGGTCCCATCTCCCCAAGGCGCGCTCCACCTGCGTCCTGACCACGTGCCGCTCTGGGTGCGCAGCGGCCGCTATCCTCCCCTCCAGGCTAAGGCGGCACCCGTCAGCCACGCCGCCACGCCCGGCCCCTCTCTCATTGGTTACCTCCTCTGCCCACCAGCAAGCTCTGCCCTCTCCCGAGGCCTGCGGCGCGATACTCGCCTTTCGATTGGCCAGAGCGCGCTGTCAATCTCTCCCGCGAAGGACGGGCGCCGGCGGTTCTCGGCCTCATGCTCCCTCTCGCCTCCCTCAGGAAGGCCCCGCCCACTAGCGCCCCTCAGCATCCGGGCTGTGCCTTCAGTTGCCCCCTACCTCGGTGCCGCGCTCCGAGTGTGTCTTACCCGGCTGGACCCATCTCTGAGCTCCGTGGGCAGGGCTGGGAGCCTTTGCTCACTCTGCTGACCGGACGCAGGGGCTGCCGAACCTCCTCCCTGCCGTACGCTGCAGCCGGCTCTCCTCGCTCTGCCTCAGTGGTTCCCGGTAGGTAGTTGTCCTTGGCCGCCTTTCGGAGAGGCGTAGATAGCGGCGTCCGCAGCACCCCCTTCAGCTGAAGCCTGGCTCCCTTTCCCCTCTCTCCGGTAGCTGGGGGGCAGAGCTCCGTGTGTGCGGGCACGCAGGTGGCGGTCGGAAGGACTGGAGGGGTGGACGGAGGGTCGCCGGCTGTCCCGGAGCCAGCGCGAGTCCTCGCTGCGCCCCCTCCTTTGGGCGGGAGGGCACCGGGTGAGCCAGGTGGGGGCATCTCCTCAGCGTGAGCCGTGACTCTGGCGGCGCGGAGCGGGGTGACAGCTCGCTGCGGGCGGTGGAACCGCTCTCCGCGTTCCTGTCGCTTCTCTCCAGGGTGGTAAAAGCTATCGCCTGCAGGCTTCGGCTGCCCTCCCCGGAGGGAGCGTTGATAGCGGCGGGTTCGGTTTCCTGGCTGAACGCTGATTTCGTCTCTTCTGGCAGTGATTAGTTCCACCGGGCAGTTAGTGGTGGTGTAAGAGCAAAGTAAGTTCGTTTCACGGTTCTGCAGAAGCAGGTTCCTCGAGTGCATTTGTACTAGCTTGGTCAGCAGATTAGAGTCAAACTGACCTGCCAGTATGGATTTTTCTAAGTGTTATTTACAACCACACTCTGAATATATGTTGGTTTTAAGTTTGATTCATTAAAAATCTCAAGACTGTTGTTTCAGGTAATTAGCAATGAAATTTATGTAAAGCTTATTTTTCAGGCTTCCCTGTTGACTTTGCTGGCAGACCCGTAATGGGTCTTAAAGTGATGTGCTGTTTGTAAAGGGAGCTGAAATATAATCGAAGTTTTTTTTTTCTTATACACATTTTGCATGCAAGATCTTTTGTAAATACATATTTGGTTAGAAATGTACACTGTGCAAAATTATCCTTTATTTTGCATGTTCTTAAGCGTGATCAGAAGTGGGGCACACTGTTCAGTGTATTAGGTGTTGCTACTTGCATTATGACTACTTGCAGGGGTGAACAATTTATCTGGCCCGTACACTCGCACCTTTTCTGAGCCCTAATGAATGCCTGGCTAGCATATTTCATCCTAAACAGGGCTGGAATGTTAAAATCCAAAATGGGAGTAATGTGATTTTTCCTTTCAGAGGGAAAAGATGAAATTGAGGTTTATTTGTTAGCTGTATTTCAGGAGATGTCTTCTACTGACCTAAACATCCTTTTGTCAGTTGTTGTTGAACAGAGAAGTTTCAACAAGTGAAACAGTATTTGCAGTGGAAGTAGGAGGTATTTTATTGTGCTGGCCTGAAATAGAGGAATTATTTGGCCAACAGCAGACAAATTCAGCTAAGAATGACTTTCAGCTAATCAAATGAATCTTTTTGTCTTGTACTGTTATAAGCAAATGCTTATAAAATGTAAATTGATTTCAGAATCTAGAATGCCAGATACATGGTGTATCCTGTAGTGCTTTTTCCTGTGTGATCAAGATAAAGTTATTCAGGGTTAATTAGAAGATTCAACCTGTTTGGAAGACCTGTAGGCCCTGTCTCAATATTTTTTTGAAGATGTTATTCTCTTAAAAGTCGCTGAACCTGCAAGCAACGTTTCCTCATCCAGCCTACTCATGTACAACTAACAGGATTAAATTTACTTCTTGTGGTAATTTTTCACTTTTTAATAGTCTTGTAACTAGATTAAATACATTTTTAAAGCTAATCCAGTGTATCAAAATTTAGTGTCTCAGTTGCATCTGCAAAGTGTCCCCCATGATAATAGGATTGTTTATGCTTCAGTTGTGACTATATCAAGTTGTTTCTGTGGTTAGAAGTATCAAAGTTACATGTATTTGTAATGTTTTTACTTTTGTCTTAAAATCGTTTTTTAATAAAATTTTGGGGAGTCTTCCAGTGTCATATCAAAGTCATAATCAAACAATATATTAAATATGAAGAATAGGGAAGTGGCAGTAGTTCCTTTTTTCCAGTATCTTGTAATTACATAAAAATCGACTATCTGAAGAACAGGGTACTGATAGCTGTATTAACTAAGTTGTTTTGTTTTTTTTTTTTTTTTTTAAATAAGTCATACCAGCTAATCAGTTTTTTTCAGTCTGTTGCAGACGAAACATATAGCTACTTCTTGTTCCTTAGATTTTTCTTTTTGCTTTTAACTGATTGCTTTGGAATGACATATGCAAAAATAATAATGCAGTTAAAGACACACAGAAAACACAAGAAGAATGGAATTGTAAACGAGTTTGGGTTGCTGCTGATTTACAGTTTCACTGATTCAACTGGAAACTAATAGCATGATTTATCAATCTGTCCTGTGTACCCCATCCGCAGCTGTTTGAGCAAAAGAGCTGTCACAGTGCTTATGGAAGAATGGGATAATGCTGGAGAAGACTGTGGTTATCTGATCTTAAACTGAATGTGGTATCTAGAGGTTATTTATCAATGAAAATGGGATAGCATACTCCCAAGGAGCAGCTAATGTACCCTGTAAGAGTTGGCAAAAGTGTAAGAATTACATGGTTTTTGCTTTGCTTCTGGACCTTTGACGTTGTTTCAGAAATGTTTCAAGACTTCTATATAATTATTTTATCTGATCTATTAAAAGGTAAAAAAAGTAACTTATCTAATCGTTGTATGCTTTCTGGCAATCCTTAATTTGATGATTTATTTTTTTTTTTTTTTAGTGCAGACATTTTAATGCTTCCTTAATGCTGCTGCAGAACCAATGCAGTGAATTTAAGCCTGCTGCTGTTGAGCTTCTTTTCTGAGTGCAGTTCTGTGAGGCCTCCTAGATATTCATTGGGGCTCTAGGGTTTTATAGGGCCACAGCTGAAATAGTGCAGTGAGAAAAATGTGTGTATTTAAGCTAAGCAGTTATAAATGAAAGCACATTAGGAAGAAAGTAGTTACAAGCGAGGCTGATAATCACGGATAAGAGAGTAACTGAAACATCTGTCCTTCCTTGTCACCTTAGGTAAGCCACTTATAATTTCATGTCTCCTGCACATGGAGAATGTAGAAGAGGAAAAAATTACACACCAGCCTATGCTATAGAATTTGGTTTGCACTTTGGTTACTTAGAGTGCTTTTCAGAGCAGTACTTTCAAAGGAAATTCTGAAAGTTTAAAATTTCTTAGTAAGTAATACTTAACTTTGTTAAAAAGGTATAGGTTAATTTATTTTGATCAGATTTAGCTCACCTGTGTATTTAGTTCTAGGGTTCAATAGGTGTGTTCATTACCTTAAGTAAATGAGTAGGTGTATTCTTTCTAAGAAGAGGTACAGGGTATATTTGTGAATATTATATATGCAACACTTTCAGAATATTACAGATCTGTGTTTATTAGTGCATTCTAATATACTTATTGAACTGCATTATCCTTTATCTGTTGCACAAAGCGACACATTTGAACACATTTCATGGTACACGGTTCCCATTTCACATTTACCTTTCAGCCACTCCTGTCTCCCTTGTTTATTCCTTTAGCTGTTTTTGAGTATATCTGCATGTAAAAAAAAAAAGCTCATCATACTATTTAGGAAACCTTTTTAATACAAGATAGATAATATCCACAGTTGGCTTTTTGCCTGTTCAGAGAGGGGTATTTTATTCGAAATTTCTGTACCCTCTAAGTTTGGAAAGATGACAATTTTTTTTTTTTTTTTTTGTATTTGTATGCCTGGTATTATCTTACTGCTGCCTTGTGCAGTCTAGTTAGGAATGGGAGAAGACATATTGATCAGTTAGAACTGTCTTTGCAAAAAGCATTTTCTCAGATAACTGTAGATCATGGAAGACCATAACAGACACACAAGTAAGATTTACGTATTTCAGGTAGGTTTATTACTTAATCTCACTTCATGTAAAACATCACTAATGTTATTACAAGAGTGTTTTCCTATGCTTCATGATCTTACATGTAAACTTACTGGCTTGTTAACTTTTGACATACCAACACTTTTAAAATAGCTATTCCTCTTAGCTGAAATCTAGGAAGGATTTTTTTTTTTTTGTTCCCCAGACTGAATGGATATAATTGCCTGTGTGGGAATTTATACTCTTCATCAACCACATGCTGAATTATTTCTGATTAAGACAGGATGTGGACTAAAACAGTGAGGTTAATGTCCTCTTCAGTAGTATGAAAATACAGAGATGTTTTGTGACAAGCAGGGCCTTGGTTCCAGTCTAAAGTATGTAGTTTGTCACACTTTCTTGTAGTCTCTATTTATTCCTTGGAGTGCCATGCTCTTCATTCAGTAAACCATGTAGAGTAAGAGAAAGTAAATGGAACAGTTTCAAACAGAAGCATAGTTAATTGTGATGTTGGTGGCAGTTAGGCTATGAGGTCATTGTGAGAAGTTCTATCTTTTCTGGGATGCACTAAACCTACTGTGAAACAGCAGTCATTGAAATGACATTGCAGGCTGCTGGGGAGGTCATCCTCACTACAAACAGGTATTTCTACCCCTATGTTATTCCTGGCTGTTCTGTTTTGTTCCCCTCATTGCTGCTTTGCACGTGTCTTGTGTATCTTCCACTGAGTTGATTCAGCTTCTGTTCAGAAGCAAGTTACTGCTGAGCATGTGAATGTTCTACTAGGTTAGTGAGTCTCATTTCTCTGTAGAGGTATTCGAGCACTGAGGCTGGTCTGAAATAGAACAGCAGGTACCTGTGGCCAGATGCAGCAGCAGAAGGCCATAATCGTGACCCCATTATATTGTCTGGTTGCGGGGAGATTGGAACTAGGTGATCTTAAGGTCCTTTCGAACCCTAAACATTTTATGATTTTTCAAAACAAAATTTCAGACTTATATTGTATTGTGGCCTTAAAACTGTTCTTTTGGTTCAGTTTATCTTTGGGTTTGAGGTGCTAATTGGCCAGTAAATGTTCATCCCTTATGTTTGAAGGGCTGAATGGGCTATATTTTTGTAGAAAAATACTGTTATATGCCTCAGAAGTATGGGATTCTTGGCAAGGCACCTTTGTGACACTGGAACTTGTGATTTATTCAAGGGTAAGATGTACCCTTGCAGCCTAGAAGAAAGTACCTTTTACAATTTTTAAATTTTTTACAATTTTAAAATTGTATTGTTGCGCATAGAAAAATCTTGAGTACCTTTCTGTATTTAAAGAAATAAAAAAAAATTCCAATTTAGATTGTTATATTTGAATGTGACAGACTTTTCATGTTCGAACAGATGATTTTTTTTTTTTTTTTTTAAATGTAATGATAAGGAACGGTCTTATAAGAGTAATCTGTGTTGCTTTAGAGGAGTTCCACTGTTAAAATTAAGTAGTAATTAATTTCATGCATTGTTGATGTAACATTAAATTTAGATAATGTCCATTTAAATGCAAATACCTTAAATTCTGGAGTAATCTGAGGAAGAAATGATATTATAGAGGTTTCAGTCAGGGACAGGGTTGCTTTAAGGGCATGGGAGATATTTTTCACTCTAAATTTGACCATTGCTGTTGTCTTACTTGTGTGTTGCTGACACTGGCTTTTGAAAACAAAGAAGTTCAGTGTAAGTGTTCTTCTGTTCTCTTTCTGTGGAAGATTGCCTCAAACAATTGCTCTTCATTAATTTCGTTAAGCATTCCAGGGGCAGGTTGCTTAATGTATCAGGTTATGAAAATTTTTACTTCTGTTTGACATTTGCTGCCGGTAGGCTGAGACATCTCTAAATCATGGAGTGATGAAACTTGAATCTACAGGTACAGGCAGAGAAGAATTTTACCAGCAGGAAGATAGAATGGCCAAAGGACTGAGAAGTACCTGTCTTTGCCTTCCAGAAATGCTCTTTTAATGTTCTGATTTTGAGCTCTGTGTAAAATCTCTTCATTGTAAATGGAATTTTCTCTGGGGGGAAAGAAGAAAAAAGCTGTTTTTTTAAGGGAAATAAGTTTTTTATCTGCAGTTTTCTCATCTGCTGCCTATACAAATGTGGAACATGTTGGGCAGTGTTAACCAAGCTTAGTTTTTTATTCTCTGAAGGTATGCACCTATAAGCTTCATTATAAAACACAATTTAGGTAGTAGTAGATTCTTGTCAACTATCCACAGTGAAGGATGGATATTACCTGTTCTGTGGATTAGTAGCTTGAGAGTTGTTCAGTTTCCAACTTCTGATACTGGGCAAACTATAGTGCCTATCTCCTCTTTGCTGAAAGTGAAAGTAAGAGTTTTATTGTGGGGAAAAAAGCGGGGTTTTGCAAAAAAGAAAGGTCAAGATGTAACATGGGACAATTCTGTGAAAACATGGAAGATTCCCAACAGACTGAAGTTACTGCAGTGAATCTCTGTGGGTGTTGAACACTAATCTGTGGAGATCTAAGCTGTGCTAACATTGTTGCTTTTGAGGAATAATTTTCTTACTCTTCTCTTTCAGTATCCCTAAGTAGTAAGTTAAGAGTTTAACTACAGAGTGCTCTCATCAAGACATAGACATTTTCTCAATTTAGTGCATGGAAATTTTGTTTTAAATTGAAATTGGTGTAACTAGCTAATTTCCATCAGACCCTGACAAAACTGGTGTCAGTAGAATACAGGTTGTTTTGTTCTTGGAATGTTTTAATTTGTACCAGATATTTTCACATTCTGTATTGTTTGGCTTTGTAGAAAGCTTTGCTGGACTTTTTTTTCCTCCCTCCCCTCTGGTTTCATAGTGATTCAGGAGCAGTTGAGAGGGCAAGTAGATTTTGATAAGATCAAGATGAGGAGGAGCAGAGGTGCAAAAACATATTTTCAGTAGTTCTGTGTTAAAGCCTGTGAAATTTCAGTAGGTACCTCTAGAGATCTGGCCTCATAAAAAGGAATAATATTCCATACTGCTGGTATTACCGTGACACTTTCATAGAATCGTAGAATAGTTAGGGTTGGAAAGGACATTAAGATCGTCTAGTTCCAACCTCCCTGCCATGGGCAGAGACACCTCCCACTAAACCATGTCACCCAAGGCTCTGTCCAACCCTGCCTTGAACACCGCCAACGATGGAGCATTCACAACTTCCCTGGGCAACTCATTCCAGTGCCTCACCATCCTTACAGTAAAGAACTTCTTCCTCATATCCAATCTAAACTTCTCCTGTTTAAGCTTGAACCTGTTACTCCTTGTCCTCTCACTACAGTCCTTATTGAAGAGTCCCTCCTCAGCATCCCTATAGGTCCCGTTCAGATACTGGAAGGCTGCTATAAGGTCTCCGTGAAGCCTTCTCTTCTCCAGGCTGAACAGCCCCTTTTTTCTCAGCCTGTCTTCATATGGGAGGTGCTCCAGTCCCCTGGTCATCCTTGTGGCCCTCCTCTGGAGTTTCAGAAGTTCCATGTCCTTTTTATGTTGAGGACACCAGAACTGCATGCAGTACTCCAAGTGGGGTCTCACAAGGGCAGAGTAGAGGGGCAGGATCACCTCTGTCGACCTGCTGGTCACACTCCTTTTGTTGCCGCCCAGGATATGGTTGGTTTTCTGGGCTGCAGGCGCACGCTGCCAGCTCATGTTCATTTTCTCATCAATCAACACCCCCAAGGCTTGCTTGTGTAAATTTTCATTCATGAATAAATCATGTGGACTTACCTTTTCAATTATGCTGCTTTTTTTGTGTGAAATCTCATTTATGTGTGTGTGTGTGGCCTGAGGCTGTGTGTATGTACAATTGCATTAAATGCCTGAAACTTAATGTTGTATGGGGAGAATTTTTCAAATCTGTAAAAGTGAGCAAATAGATTTTTTAAAAAATTGATCATTTTCAGGAATGCTGATAATCTCATTTGCATGTCCAAATTCATAAATTCTGTTCTTTTGCTTTGCAAAATTGTGCTGTTAATCTAAAATGTGTTAATATTATAGAAGGCTTGAGTTAAAAAATCCTGACTATGTACAAAAGTGGATGGAGCCTGGGTGATTTTTTTTAAATGCCTTGTGCTTACACCAGAGGTGTTTCTTTGCTGTCTTTCCTTTTGTTTCATAAATATTTTCTTTTCCTTCCTTTTCTTCTGCTACTGCTTTTTTTAAACCTAGAGAGAAATGTTGGTATGCTGATACTAGCAGTGATAGGGTATCTTGTAGTTAATGTGACTTATACTTAAGGGAGGAGTTGCCGTTGCGTGTTTCATTTAACTTTGTCACTTCCAGACAATGGAATATTTTATTTAGCACATTTAATGCTGTCCTACTAGTTTTATTTAGAAGTAAATCTGGAACATGAAAGAGGAATGACATAGCTACTAAGTTTATATTTTAAAGGTGGCTTGCACATTAGAATGTTAATGTCAGAATATATAAACTTGCACATAATTAGAGTGGTGGTGCTGCTGCAGGCTCAGTCATTTCAGAGATGTATTAATAAGATGCTTAAATGAGTTAGTATTTTATCCTTACTTATATTGGGTTGTAGAAAATCTTCATCACACATCAGCAGAGTAGGGTTCTTATGTGACATATGATCTGGTAGTGCTAATTGGGACGTTTTTCAGCTGATATCCAAGGAAATGTGTAGATAGATATCTTTGTATTCTAGAGATGTCTAAAATGTTACCTAGGTGATGCTGCTTCCTGTGTGCCAATATTAGAATTTGAATTTTAGCAGCCTGCTGTTTTCTGGCAATAATGTGACTTTGACTGTAAAGGAAACTGAAGGGAATGTTCTTAATTGAGTGTAGCTGGGCAAGAAATATGCGATACTTGTGTGATAATAAAAGTAAACAGTGCTTTAAAATTTGCAGTCCAACTGGGGCTTAATTTTTTTTTTTTTTTTTTTCACCAGCAGATGTGAATGTTTATGTTTGAGTGGATGAGTATGGTCTTCTGTAGTGGTGCTGCCTAAACAACTGGCAGTTATTACCAGGGCACTTGTTTTCAAGGTGAACGTTAATACAAATGTGATTAGAAGATTTGATGGAACATTTGGGACTTTTTGTAATTACCCTGTTTTCTTATAGTTGGTGTTGCATTGCTCTGTTAGGTTTTGAATACTGAAACAAGGAAGAAAAGATTAAGAAGATTTACAGGAAAATTTCTCCACTGACACTTTAGGTAAAGATGGTTATGCTTCATGGATTTTCTGCAGCAGCATATGTTCCCTAAATACATAATTTGTTCTTTTGGGTGATGTGTGTATTAGGAGCAATAGCTTCAAAGCTGTTGAATATATGGAGTGTATAATAGAACAGAAAACAGAATAGAACCTGAATATGTTTTTTCTCACCGATTTATTCGCCAGGTATATAATATTACATTGTTTTTGTTAGTTACTTCAGGCAGTTTTTCTTAGTTAAGTAAATATTCTTTAAGTATAAATCATTCGGAGATCATAATCTATTTGCTACAGGAAAAAAACCCTTAATTTTTCCTACAGTGAATTCGTTTCGAAGAGAGATATTTTCTTAATTTTAATTTCTGTCTGTTTACTTCTGTTTGTATTCTTACGGAGTTTTCAGAGTTCTGTGTTCTTCAGAATTATACAACTGCACAACATCAGTTTACACAAAAAATAGAGTATGGTGGTGAATTGAAAGATTGTTTTTGTTTATACACCTGTATAGTTCCATTAAAACTCATTCGTCATGTAGGATTTTGTGCAGCAGAGCGAGTGCAAAACAAGCATTTCAAACGGGCTGGATTTTCCCAGCTGGAATCTCCTCATCTATTAAGAAGGCAAGCTTTGTGTGCAAATCATCGATATATAAAACCTATTCTGTAGAGTAAAAATGTCCCTTCAAAGAAGTTGCTGTCCATCTGTCTTCAAATATCGCCAAATTAATTATCAAACCTTTATACAGTCTTAAGGGGATGGTCCCTTTAATCCTTGCCTTGGCTTTGTTGAAGAAGTATTTAATCACCTATTGCAATGCAGAATGACCGTTAGTGAATTTGTGAGGTCAAGTGTACAAAAGTTTGAAAGTGATAATGCTTGTCGATTAATTATAGCATGTTCATTTAATGGAGCAGAGAACTGAGCAAATCCTGCTGAGCTAGCAGTAACTACTGTATTTCCAGGGTTAGCAGTTCAGTTACACCAGTGTGTTGGTGAATCGAAGCTGATAAGTTTTGCTTTTGACTTCTTACATCAAATGTAGTAAAGCCAGTACTGGCAGAAATAGTTAATTCTATGCAGACCCAGCAAATGCAATTGCCCTCACGTACTTCTTCATTGCAAATTGAGAATTTTTTTTGGAATGGTATTACTGTAGTCCTTTGGATAAGGTTATATTTGTTTGGTTAATTTGACTATATGTTTTCTATTTAAGTCATGTGTTGACGTGAACCAGTAGCCTGGCTGTCTTTTTCCACTGATTTTCATTTATATTTCTAAAACTGAGGGAGTGTTAGGTGTGTAACTGCTGTAAGTCAACTGAAACATGTCTAACTAATGTCTTCATTCTTGCTTGGCTTCGCCGGTCCTCTCCTTGCTTTTCGGGTAGTCTCTCTACAGTGGTTAGGAAAGTCTGTTAAATTCCATCATATAATAACACCTTTATTAGCTGATGTTGATTTTACATCTCAGTTACCCTCACTGCTTCCTTGTGGCTCTTCTAATCTGTTAAATCTTTTATCCTCAACCTATATGGGTTGTAGATCTAATTTCTAATTAAGATCTAATTACTTTTCTGGCTATGTAATCCAATAGTCGTCTTTTGCTCTGGAATGTGACCATTATGGTGAGGAAAAGATATTGCTATCAACAGTATTACTCTGTCATAGGTAAGTGCAGTGTAAATAAATAAAACCACAAATGCCTTTTGTATTTCTAAGGTAAGTACTTCATAAAATGTTGTACAGGAGCTGTACAGGAATACGAAGACAGTCTTATGTGCTCTTGTAAGCTAAAATGCTAAGTTGTAAATTAAAACCTCTGTGTTAATTGTAAGCTAAGATATTAGGTTGTAAATTGGGACTGCGCTGTTGATGAGGGCAAGATGTTAGGTTGTAAATTGGGACCACTCTATTGAGAGCAAGATGAGCTGGAGCAGCCTTGGGGTGTGTATAAAACTAGGGTAGCCTTTGAAGATAAGGAAGGAGTAGCCAAGACAAATCTGGCCAGTTCACCCCTCTGTAGTAAGGGGTTGTGAAGATAAGAAAGGAATGACTAAGACAGATGGGGCCAGTTCTTTAAGATAAAGAAATAAGGAACAAATCAGAACAAACTCACCTAAAACGCAGACACAGATGTTAAGAAATTCACAAGTCTTTGCACATGCACACGCACAGGGGTCAGTCAGTGGACACAGTGAGGAAGACTATCAGCAGCCACCAGAGACCCCTCAAGACCACCACTCAGCATGAAAGTGCATGCGTAGTTAAAATGCACATGCACATTAAAATTGGTTCCAGGAAATCTAGTGAATATGTAAAGCATTTCCCGTAAAGGTTGTAAATGTGCATAAGTTCATTGGATATATGAATGCTGCTTGTAGAGTCCAGGCATGCTTACCTTTGTGAAGTGATTTGCGTGAGCACCCAGTGCTGCAATAAAGAGTGCCTGCTTTCTAGAACTTCAAACCGGGTCTTAGAGAGTATCTTCGGCTATCTGTTGCAGTAGCACTCTACTTATTTCAAGTAGCTGCCGGTTATTTTGTTAGGAAGTATTGTAAACATTTGTGTCTGGGGGAAACTTGTGACAGCAATACATGTGTGTCTTCTGACATGTAGTGTACGAAAAATGCACTGTGCTTACAATGTTTGTTTAGCAGGAATGTGATAAAACGTGCTAGAGTTCAGTCTGTGTAAGAAAGCATACCTGTAGTGTAATTGATACATCTGTTGATTGAGCAGTAAAAGTGGGAAGGCATAGGTTACCATAAGCAGATTTGTCCTTGGAATAGGTGCGTTTCTGGAAACCAAAAAATACATTTTTAATGTATTTGGTTTCATGCGGTGTTGTCTTAAATGTAAGTGAAGCAGTCAATAAAGAGTTACTTAAACATTAGGAGTTGTTTGGTTTTTTGTGTTTTTTTTTTTTTTTTTTAGAAAAGAATTCAGTAATCAGTTTATTTACTACTTACTCTAAAGCATTTTATTGGGTTTTATTAGGGTGTTTTTCCTGCTTTGTAATTTGCTCTCAAAATGATAGTACCATTTGCAAAACTAAGCTACTTGGTGAATACTGAAGCTAATGCTTATGTTTATTCCTTGAATGCATTGTTACTCATCTTTTGTATTACTGCATTCTCAGTTTTTATAGTGTCACTTGGCAAGCAGCTTGTGATGGGTCTGAGTGCAGACACGAAAGTTCTGGAAGCAGTGGATACTTAAATTGAAAAGTGGGTGATAGGCTATTTCTTCTAAGGAAAGCACTTGCGGCTTTCAAAAAGCAGTTACAGGTTTTGAAACTTCACAAATTTGAAAGATGTGAGTTGTGAGTTTGTAAATGCATCGGGTGTCTGTACCCAGGTGCTGCTAGGGGGACTGCAGTGGCATCTCTGAGGAGCAGTCAGGGCTATCCTGTACTGCACATGCTGCAGGCCACAGCTGAGCCCAGCAGTGAAGAAGGTGGTATCTGTGGAAAAATATTTAAGAAAGGGCAAAAAAGGCTGCACAGCAGCTGTGAGAGAAACAGTCCTGCAGGTGCCAAGGCCAGTGCACAAGAAGAGGAGGAGATGCTCCAGGTGCCAGAGAAGAGATTCCTGTGCAGCCTGTGGTGCAGCCTGTGGTGAAGCAGGCTGTTTCCCTGCAGCCCATGATGTTCCACAGTGGAGCAGGTATTCACACTGCAGCCTGTGGAGGACCCCACACCAGAACAGGTGGATACATCCTGAACGAAACTGCAGGCCATGGAGAGTCCATACCAGAGCAGCCTTCTGGCAGGAGAAGCCCAACTGGAGCAGGTTTTCTGGCAGGAATTGTGCTACATGGTGAGGACTCATGCTGGAGGAGTTCTTGAAGGACTGTCTCCTGTGGAGGGACCCCAAGCTGGTGCAGGGGGAGCAGCATGAGGAGGAAGGAGAAGTAGAGAGGTGCTGTAATGGACTGACCATAACCCCCCATTCCCTGTCCCCTCTGCTACTTACAGAAGGGGATGGGGTCAAGAGGAGTGGGAGATGAAGGAGTGAAGTTGAGCCAGGGAAGAAGGGG
Source organism: Psilopsiagon aymara (assembly GCA_024733675.1). Classification (NCBI taxonomy): domain Eukaryota; kingdom Metazoa; phylum Chordata; class Aves; order Psittaciformes; family Psittacidae; genus Psilopsiagon; species Psilopsiagon aymara. The sequence goes on along the minus strand of JANRGW010030437.1, from coordinate 15,249 downwards.
TGTGGGGGAAGGGTGCCTTCAAACCTTTGGTTTTGTTTCTTACTATCTTACCCAATTTTAATTGGCAATAAATCTTATGCAAGTCTAATCTGTTTTGCCTGTGACTGTAATTGGTGGGTGATCTCCCTGTCTTGATCTTGACCATGAGCTCTTTCATCTTATTTTCTTCTCTTTTTGAGGAGGGGGAGTATCTTACTGGCTCTCCAGTGAGAAGGGGGAGTGAGAGTGTCTGGGTGGGCACCTCACTAAAGATAAATATTAAACAAAGGGAGGGGAGTGCAGAAAGAGATTTGTCATAACTGAGCTCAGTTTTTGAAACTAAAACTTCCCTGCTGTAACTTCTGTTTCAAAACGAAGACTGGAATTAAAAAATACTGGCAATAGTTTCTTAGACAGGATTCTGTTCCAAATTGCCTGTTTCAATTAATACATTGTCTTGCAAATTGTCTATTGTATTGTGGAAAAAGGTATTTGGGTGTGCACATAGGATATTTTTAAAATGAAGATTCTAAATGTATTGCAAGTCTTCATCTCTGGCAACTTAATACTGTTAAGGGGTGGGCTTGATTATCATTCGTACTTTCCAAATTAAAGCTCTTTCTATGATTATAGGTAGGTAAAAAAAGCTTGTATTGTGCAAATTAATATCTTACTGCCAAAGCTTCAGTGTCTTCTTGACTGCTATGGTTCTTCTGGACAAGCATGCCTAGAGAGCAGCTAATAATGCTTTGGATAAATACTAAATAATCTGTCCTTGAGTTTCCAGCTTGGCTACATGAGCTGAAATAGTGTGACTTTGGAAGCTTTTCCAGTGATAATAGATTTTCTTTGGTTTACAACTGCTTTAAGAGATCACTACTGCCTTAGTGCTGCTACTGGATTTCTCATGCCCTTTGTCCTCATATTGCCTGTTTGCTAGTCCATGTTGCTGATGACTTCTCAGCACCCTCAGAACCCAGCCTGTTACAGCAAAGTTTTGTGCTCAGTGAGCTACATGCTATTCTCAGGTGATAGTTAAATGCAAAGACCAAGAGGGGAAATCTGAAATAAATGAGAAAACGAGGACAGTGTTATGCTTCTACGATGGAGTTGTTATGTGTTAGAAGAATACAGTTTTAAATTCATTTGACATGTGATATTGTATATGTGCTTTCGGGTGACCTAAGGAAAGCTTAAAAGCTAAGATCCTATTAGCTCTAAAATTCGATTTGGATTTCTTCAGGCTTGCCTACCCACCATGTCCCCTCTGTAGTCCTTGTGTTCTGTTGTGGAGCCCATTGGTATGAACTGTTAGCGCCTTTCAGTGTTTGGTGTTATGAAGATTTTGGCATGTGGAAAATGGTGTCAGTTTGGCCTTTGACTGCTCCTGAGGTTACCAAAGCAAAGCATTGTGCTAGTAATTCTATGCTTTTTTTACTCTCTGGTTAATGATACTAATTTGCTGTACTTTGGTGCATTGCTGCTATTTGCCATGAAACCTGTGTATTGGCACTGAAAATTTTAGGGTTGTGTACCTTGTTACTTCTCACTGGAGAGCCAGTAAGATACAGAACATAAGTCTCTTTTCTTTGGTACTTTATGCATGCTGATGCATCAAATGTACTGGCCTTCTTTCGAAGTCATAAATGGTGCTCTTGAAGTCCTGCCTTAACACACTCCATTTCTAGTTTTCCTATTTTTTCCTTAGTTTTTGTGGCATAGTGAATGAGAAAAATTGCCTATTACTTCCCCCTGAGTATATTCCTCTAAGATCAATGGTTTGGCAAGAGATTTTAGGGTATCTAGTGGTGGTGCTTGAACTGTCAAGATTATGTTGTAGCCAAACATACTTGTGTTTATCTTAAATGCCTCTGTCTATACCATACCACACCACTGCATTCATGTCTCACTGCTGGAATCCTTTCCTTTGGATTAAATCTGCTTGGACTGGGACTTGTAATTATGTTTTGTGATTGTTCTCAAACAAAGTTTTAATTGTACAGGTTATATGTTGGTCAGCTGTTGGTTCAGTGGTTTTAAAATATTTCCTAGTTATGACTGGCTGTGAATATTCATGATTCAGACGATGCAGTTATTTTTATGGTTGTTCGTATTCTGTGGTATCTTTACCGGCTCTTTATTTTTTTTTCTTATTTTTTTTTAAATGTTGTAATAAGCTATGTTGGGAGTAATGACTTTATGAGAAGTGGATTTAAGAAATGAAGGGGTCTTCAGATCAAAGGGTTTAAAATATGCTGCTGATGACTTTAAAATAGGCAGCACACAAATTACATTATTTTTAGAAGATTTTTTTTACTGCAGTGTAATCTTGACATTGAAGCATATGTTGCAAAATAATTATGGACAGATACTTAAATTACCCTGAAATTCTGCCTATCTAGTAGCCAACTATCTTCTTAATTTTGGGGTTTTAAACCACTGTTGACAAATAGAAAACAGTATCTGCTATTGTTATGGATAACACAAAAATAAAAACTTTCTTGGGATTTCTTCGCATTCTTTATTGAAGTAGTAAGCTGATACTATGCTTTTGTTGAAATCTATATTGTAATTAGTGTCTAGGCAGTGATGCCAAATGGTGGACTAGGGGAGTGGGGAAGCAAATAATTGAATGGGGCATGGGACTGTCGGAGTTACTGAAAGAACTGAAATGTCCTTGTCATGAGTTCATAAATTGTGCATCTCCAAAATTATAATTTGTAAAAAGGTGGAACTGTTTGAAATTGGAGTATCTTTCTGTCTTCAATAACTGTGCAGCTTGAGAATTTCCTTAGATCAACAGATACTATTTGGGCAGGGGAAGGCAGGGAGGAGCAAGAGAGAAAATGCTTTCTTTTGCAGAGCTGGCATAAGGTATGATTAGCGTCTAGATGCCAATTTTAAGTGTGTTTACCTGCTCAGGAAGTAGTTGTAGGGTTTGTGTTTTATCATGGTGTTTTTCTTTGTGGATTTTTTTTTTCAATTCTTTCATTAAGCCTTGAGAATTTTTAGCTCTTTTCAATTATGCTAGTATCTCTTGCTAAAGAGATGGAGGCTACAGTCAGAGACTTTAACCTTACAATAGTGCTTTTCATGAAGGATCTGTAGAGCAAATACAATGAGTTGTAGCTCGATTGTATGATTAGTTGAAGGGAGGTGTAATTTGTACAAGATTCTACTGTACTGAAAAACTGTATTTTTCTTTTAACAGGATTCCTCTAAAAACTAGTAAATATTGCTGGTGGTGTGCGTTCTGGAGATACATTTTTACTACAGATACTACCAAAGTTTTGTGAATGGGATGAACACACTGCTATTGACTGCTTACTGACAGTCATCAGCTGGGCACTTCACTAGTGATGTTTTCATCCTTACATTGTCCAACTGGAGTTTGCTTATACTGATTTTTAAAAGGAAGAAGAAATCAAGGTGGAGTACTGTAAACTTGGCATGGACAATAAAAAGAAAGACAAAGACAAGCCAGATGAAAGAATGGCACGGCCTACTTGGAGGTCAGGCCACAATCCACGTGGAACTGGTTCTTTGAATTCTGGAGTATTGATGGTTGGCCCAAACTTCAGAGTTGGTAAAAAAATTGGATGTGGTAATTTTGGAGAACTACGGTTAGGTAAGATTCTTCCTTTATTTAAGTTTACGTTATTTGAGATCATTTTGTGCAGTCCAGGCATGAAAATGTCTACATGAACACACAATATAGCTCTTCAAACTACTTTCAGGCTTCAGATAGGTTAAATTTGCCTTGTAGATCTTTTGTGGCTTGACCTTGGCAAGGACAAGTTCTATCAAATAAGAATCTGTAGCAGTAGAATTTCTGGGACTAAAAATCTTCTGTAAATATGTGCTATGCTATTCTAAATTCAGTCAGTTGTCTTTTTCAAGATACTGGAAATTACTTCATGGTTAGCGTATTTTGCTACCTTTACTGTCTTCCTGAAGCAGTTTGTTTAGGTGTAGCTGGAGCTAGGGGTATGTGAGACGCATCATCCTCCTGTAGGTCTCGCTTATAGAACTGTGGTTTGGAGGTCTTGTGTATGAGCTGCTGCAGTGTTTTTAATAGCAGCAAGCATGTGGATTTCTTGATTTTCCTTCCATCAGCAGCCCTATAGTGAGGCTGCAGTGTGAGCTGCTGTTACACAGGTGTTCTGAGAATCCATCTGTGGAGAGAATCTGGGAGATAGGTAATTCAGGCATTTAGTTCCCCATTGATTGATAAAATAGAGACTGCATGGCAGGTGTGTGCTTTTGGAAGAATATATATTTAGTTTGGGGGCTTAAATTTATGTATGATAGTATGATTAGCCAGGGTTTTCAATATCTGGGATTTTAGGTGTGCTAGCAAATGAAACTTGACACTTGATGGCATAAATTTATTTCAGTATTCCTGGAAGTCTTGAGTTAATGCATTGCTTCAAGGTTTAAAGAGAGATGGATTAGAAAGTAGGGTGGTGGGCTATGTAGCTGTTGTGTTTCTGTTGATTTTTCTGCCTCTGGTAGAACTACTTCTCATTGTCCTTCAGACAACATTTTTAGTATAGTGCCTGCAAAAACTGTAACATGTTTTTAGTGTAGTGCTTTCTGGGCATCTTATCAAGTCTGACTCAGAATGTAAGCAAGTTTAGCTTATTAATACTGTAGAGAAATGAAAGATAACATTGCTGGAGCTCTGGTGGAGGGTAGTGAATTTTAACACAGTCTCAATAAGAGGTGCTCTTGTTATTCCTACTAATGGTTAAACAAGGTCAATATATTTTGACCTTTACAGTGTTATGTGCCACTGTGGGTCACAAGTCAAGCTGAAACTGTCTTCAGCTTTCTCTGAAGTTTTCTAAACTAGCTTTGAATGATAATTTTTTTTTTTAAACCACTCCATGGACTAAATCAACAAGTAATGTCACATTTACTACTGAAGGCAACTGTAAACTAATGAAGTTAAATTTTTTCCTGTTATGTTGAGCACAGTGTACAGAGTTGATTATCTATTTAAGATCAATATCAGATTAACTCATTTGCTTGCAGCAGATACAGTGAAATAACCTATTTCATTCTAAATACAGTATTGAAGTAGTTAAGACATAAAGTCTGATAGTACTGAAATAAAATATGACAAGTAAAAGAAGTAGGAGGAAAATAATAGTGTAGTGTACTGTTCTGTGTCAGCCATGAGGACAAGTGCAGCCTTTCTTTTTTTAATGTCTGCTTTATTTGCATATATAGTAAATATTTCAAATATGTACTGTTATTTGTGGGGCAAGATGTTTTAAATGTAAGTTTATGAAGCAGGAGTTAAAATTGATATTACAGATTCTGATTTAAATTTATTTTTGCATTTACATTACAGTAGCAAGTAACTTGAAGGGGGCATCCTTGCTACAAAGATGTACACAAGCACTTTGTTTTGTGTACTCCTGCCAATAGGAATATCTTTTGAGCATGCGTCTTAGAGTTGAATCTTAAAAACTTAAAGGAGGAATAAAGTTGTTAAAGCAGTGAAGTTGTGCTTCAAACAAAGCGCACTTTTTGTCAAAAACATAACTCAAATGATTATAAGAAATAACTAAAGATGTCTGGATTTCCACTTGAGTACCTGGGTAGGCCTTGGAATTATCCATGCTTTCAGTGGTCAAGTTAGGGCATGCTGCCTATACTGATGCTATGTTTATTACTGTAGAGCCCTCAGGTAACTTGGTGCTTGTAAAGTTGTTTTCTTAACAGTCATTTGATTTTAATGCATTTTTTTTTCAGCTTTGCGAAAGTATTTCATAAGTATTAGAGCTGAGATCGTAGTCTTTGACTATAAATATAACTGTCTTCACAGGAAACACTTTTGCCTTGGTCCGATTATTTTCCCTGTTTTCTTTAACAAAACTGAGTTAAACATGGGATATTTAGATCTGAATAATAGTATAGAGAAAAGAGAAAGGGTTCTCATTAAAAATAATACACATAAAACTCATTTGAAGACTGTAGATAATTGAAAAGTGTTAGAAGTGGCAACTTATTTTTTTCTTTGCCTGCTACTTGTTCATTCTGCGCTTGTAAAGCTTGATTGATACTTAGTCATTGCATACAATTTGAAGTAATGCTTGTTGAAATATGCTTATCTAGTTGCAGAACCACCTTAAAAGCAGAAGATACATTTTCCAAATGGTATAAGCATTTAACTCGTTAATACCCTTGTCCTGTTTGTCATAATTTTAAGCTTAGTAAATAACAGAATTGAGGGGGAAAAAATCCTAGTTAATTCTAACTTTAATTAGTGTCTAGTGTTCCAAAACCATGTAATTTTTAAATAAATGTTAAACAGTTTTCAGCAATATGGAAATGTAGAATATCACATTCTACTTACAGTAGTTTACCAATTTTCAACTCTTCTAATGTATAAAAGTTTTCAAACTTTATGAAATAGCAGAAACTGCCATTTTTTAAGCTATTCAAGAATAAAGTTCCCTTCAGAGTTTGGCATCTGGCTAATAAAGCCACATTTTTTTTTTTTTAATCACTAGCAGGACACCTAGCACCTTCAATCAAGAATATTTTGAAGGCTTTCTCAAGGTTTAAGTGGCATTTTACTTGAAAAGGAAAGCCAATGTCTCATGTTTTTGGTTTTTGTTCTTTTTTTCAAGGAAAAAATCTATACACAAATGAATATGTGGCAATTAAAATGGTAAGTCATTTTTTTTTTTTTAAAGTATTTGCGATAAGAAACTAATCATAACTTTCCTTTCATCTTTAGTGGTTTGATTTCCTTAATTGAAATCCTTAATAGTCTTGTATGTTTTCAATTGACTAGATGAAAGCAATTAGTAATCAAAATTATATTCTTGGTCCACATTGAATAAAACCAGTGTTAATTGTCACTGTTCTCGCAGCTATGTCTGTATTTGTGAAGTTGATGATTAACTACTGCATCAAGGATAAGCTCAGCAGGCGGCTTAGTAGATTTCTTTTCTGTGCAACAAGTGGAGGAACACCAAATTTAAAGTGAATCTGACTGACTTCAGGTGACTACAGAAAAGTTCCGGAAATTCTGCAGATTGCCTGTTGTTTTAGCACCCTTATTCCTGCCCCAAAATAGTTTTAATTTATAATAATTGGAATCGTACATCTGTTTTAGTAGACATGTTTTATTTGCAGTGATGTGTAAAATGCTTCCTTCACTTGCAAGCATGGTAAATATGGATACTTTGTTAATATGTTATTGTTCTTTTTCTGATGCTTTCATCCAAACTACTCAGTTTACTTCATGTTTTGCTCCTAGATACTTTTTCATGTCTTGGTAAATGACTTTTTATAAGCAGTGTATTTCAAGACAAAATTCCATTGTTTACTTTTTGTTATTGAATGAATTTTAGGACTCCCATTAATTTCCTTTTGCTACAATAGAACAGAAAATTTTGCTTAGAATAATATACTGAATTTCTGCTTCCATAAAGTGAAAGGTAAACTATGGAAACAGAAATACATGGCTTTAGATGGGCAGTCTGAAAAGTGTTACAAATACATACCACAAACTCCTGAAAAATATTTGTAAATCTTTTTCTAAGCAAGTATAGCAGTATCAATTTTTATTTCAAAAGTAGTTCGCAGATTTCAGAGCATTCAAGCTTACAGTTTGAAGGAGAAGCGGTAGATGCAGTTTTGAGGATCTTCTGTGTGTGCTATACCAGATTTAAATTAATTTTGGTTTAAAATATCTTGAACTTATTCTGTATGTTTAGTAAAATTTGAAAATGGTCTAAGAATTCTTCTAGTTCAAGGCTGTTTACTATAAAGCACATTCAGGCATAGTTTGCCAGGTAGTGATTTTTATTCTAGCACTAATTACCTCATGATGTGGAGCAAGAGAACTTTTTAATCTGATCAGTGGGTTTTGCTGAAACTATTTCATTATATATGTAACTATTAATGAACTCAGCTACTATTTCAACCCCTTTAAACTTTCAAAGATGCTGTTCAACTTTTACTTTGTTTCAAAACTACTCAATCTTAGAACTGTAGAAAAAGCTTGGTGCATCATTATTGAATAGCTTACTTCAAAGACACTAAAGAACCAGTGTAGTAAAGTATGTCTCTAATTTATTACTAGTGCTTGAACTCTGAGTATGTAGTTAACTTTTTGAGTTATCTTCTTACATTAGTGGTATGAAAAGCTGTAGTGTCTTTGCAATAGACAACAGATGGAAGGGATCACAGTAAAAATCAGCACTGGAGTTTGCATCATCACTGTAAGGTAAAACACATTTCCTAGCAGGTGGAGCTAGTGTGTTCTTTTAATATGGCTCTTCCTATTTTTTTAATTTTATTTTTTAATTATTTTTTTCCTTCTCTTCTATCTTTCATCTCTACAAGGTTCAGTCTGTTAAAGCACCTGCATCAAATTGTAGGATTTAGTTAAATTTTGCTTTTTTTACTGTTTTTTCTTTTTCTCCTATTTGAGACAGTGCCAACACTTTTTACTAGCAGCTAGGTAGGTTGCACTTGCTTGTGGTATACAGTCCTCTCCCTTTAAAAATGTAATCCTAACAGGTTTTTTCCCCTATCTCTGAGCTTATTCCCTTTGTGCTTTGACAGCAGATATTAGGCCTGTGTTCAGTATTTGTTATTCTAAAGCAGTCACTCTTAATTTCCACTGTTTTACATCTCTATAGTTCAGGTTTAGCTCTCTTAAATGGGGTTACTTGAATTATGTATGTATTATAGCTTGAGCAGTTACCCTTCGCACATGTGGCTGTGGTAATATCTGTCCTGGAGCATCCTAAAATAATATTCATCATGGGAGCATTCCATTGCTGACTTATTGTTCTCTTGTGAGCAGCAAGACACCTCCTATGCCAGATGTTTTGTGTATAAATGGTAACAGTGTACTCTAATGCAGGAGGATTGTATTGGTTTCTCTCAAGAGCATGAGCTGTAATGACTGCATTTATACAGCAGCTTACAGGAATGCTTCTGATTGTAAATGGATCTTATAACTACTCTTTTTACTTAAACTTTTCATTGTGTTGAGTTAATATTTCCACTATGGACAAAATTATACCTGTGTGTTCCTGTTTATGATGCTTATGGTAATTTCAGGACTTACTGGGTTAAGGAAAGTGTTTAAACAGTTTTTTTATGTGAGGCCTGAGGGTCATACAATGTATGCATTTTGATATATAAAGTTTCTTTGTAAAGACATATATTTATTCTGGTAAAATGAGTACAGTTCCAAGATCTTAATCTGGCTTCTTTCATTATGGTTTGTTCTGATTGGGCAGATACTTAGGTTTGAAAGGTTAGGACAGACTGAACTGTCTGTCAGTACCAGGAACTGGAATTGAGACCCTTAAGACCTGGACTTTGTCAATTATACACTGTCTAGTGGCGTTTGTATGTTTCTCCTGGTCTATTAATATACAAATTGGCTTCTTGTGATCAGGTAGTTCTTCAGCAATAAGGATTTGATATATGTGAATTATACCTTTCCTCCACTCCTCTTCATTTATTGTTAATTTTACTCCCTCTATTATATAACCTTCTACTTCACTTAAACCTCCTATTTCGTATTCAGCTCTTCCCTCTCCCTCATTCTTTTTACCTTTCCCTTTGACAAATTTCTGTATAGCCCAGACTTATCTCCTCTGCAGGATGCTTAGCCACTATTGAAATAATAAATAATGAAAAACTGCTTGATCTGATTCTGGAAATAGGTCTGTTTTTCTTTTTGTCTTAATGTGAAAGATAGCAAGTGTGAGGTACTGCTCATTAATCTGTAATCTTTAACTCATTGATTCATTAATTATTTAACTGTTGAAATTTTAGTCCTTAAACTTCGAAGTGAGGAGTGTGGAAAGAAGATAGTGGTTGGTTCCAAGGCTGGTATGCTTTCATGGGTTTGTTGTTTTTTTTTTTTTTTGTTGTTTGTTTGGTTTTTTTTTGTGTGTGTTTTTTTTGTTTTGTTTTGTTTTTTTGTTTTTGTTTTTGTTTTTTTTTTTTTTTTCTTTTTTAAATTTTTTTTTTTTAGATCCTTTTTTGTTTTAACTAAATCAGTGCAGTCTAGAATGATGGCATTCCAGAACCTCTCTTGCAGGCTGTAGTAGATCTAACTCGAGTGTAACTCTCCTTATTAAACTGATCTTTTCCTCTAACAAGAGCCCTGTCTGTCTCTTAAAGATATTTTTCCTGGAAATAGCTTTGTTTGCTGTTGCTTAAGAAAGTATGAAGTAGAGAGAGAAGATAGACTGAGTTCTTACTGGATTACTAATAACACAAAAATTAAGTAATAACTGTTTATATTGTGCTTTGGGTTAATGTCAGGGCTCTTGAAAATTTCTAACCTTAGGGGCAGAGTTAAGTAAGCTGCCTCTTTTCTCAGAGCCCTTCAGGAGAGAAACGGCTTATCTTGAAAACTGTCTAGTAGTTTGTTCCTTATATTGGGCACAAAAATAACTACAGAAAACCACCACACATTATGAACTGGAAACAGATTTCACATTTCAGGTGTCTTTACCCTTTTCCATCCTACAATGAATGCATCCTACAAAATTAAAAAAGGATAGAAAACACTGGGTTCAGAAGAACCTTTCTGAGGAACTGAGGAGCTCTTGTTTCTGCTGCTCAAGTAGCTGGTGCTTAGTAAATTGCATATCAGTTCTTTGAAGGCAGCAGAACCCTCAGTGCCTCATTAAGAGAGAGAAATGCTGTTTTGCTGGAGCAAAAGAAGCTATATTTTTAATACAGAAACTTCGAAATTATTAGACTTGAGTGTAAAAGCAGCATAATGGAGGTCATGTACAGAACATTACAGAAATCCTGGAACAGTTCTTTCTGGTTATTTCAGTAAGAAGACTTGAGGGTTTTTTCAGTAAACAAAATAGGTTTATTTATTTTGGTATGAGGAAGAGTTGGCTTCAAAGTCCTCTGGGATTAACATGATATTCGAGCAGTTACGTGTTCTCAAACTTATTTTTAGATGCTAAAATACTAATAAAAAGGAAAGGTTAGTTGCTTGCCATTGTTCTAATTCTTCAGTAGGTTTTTAGACTTACTCATAAAAATTTAGTTATGGTGGTGTATTCTTCACTCTTACGGTGGTAGATTACATTTAACTTACCTTTGTCTTGATTTATCCTTATCCACCTGTCTTTTCTCATTTATAAGTAGTTCACTGCATGCTGCAAAGTCAGATGTACAGGAACAAAACAAATTTTATGTGAAGAACTTACAGTGCTTGCCCTCTCACAAGTTGTGTTGAACATAAGATTGTATTTTCTTAGTATTTTTGGAGTTACTCAACAGTAAGGAAGATACCTCAGCCTCCTTACACAAATAAGGTAATTCCAGAGACTTTTAGCCTATAAGTGGACTGCAAGTACACATAACCACACTTTTTCACCATTACTGGAGGGAGCAGAAGAGCATGACCAGCAGGTTAAGGGAGATGATCCTGCACCTCTACTCTGCTCTCATGAGACCTCACTTGGAGTATTGTGTACAGTTCTCCTGTCCTCAACATAAAAAGGGCACGGAACTTCTGGAACAACTCCAGAGGAGGGCCACGAGGATGATCAGGGGACTGGAGCACCTCCCATCTGAAGACATGATGAGAAAGTTGGGGCTGTTTATCCTGGAGAAGGGAAGGCTGTGTGGAGACCTCATAGCAGCCTTTCAGTATCTGAAGGGGGCCTAAAGGGATGCTGGGGAGGGACTCTTCATTAGGGACTGTAGTGAGAGGACGAGGAGTAATGGGAGTAAACTTAAACAGGGGAAGTTTAGATTGGATATGAGGAGGAAATTCTTTACTGTAAGGGTGGTGATGCACTGGAGTGGGCTGCCCAGTGAAGTTGTGAATGCTCCATTGCTGGCGATGTTCAAGGCCAGGTTGGACAGAGCCTTGGGTGATATGGTTTAGTGTGGGTTGTCCCTGCCCATGGCAGGGGTGGTGGAACTAGATGATCTTAAGGTCCTTTCCAACCCTATCTATTCTATGATTCTATTGCCTCTCTGCTACACAGTGTTTAGCTTCAGTCTTTGGCTGGTGTGCAGTTGGCAAGTAGACTTGCTAAACTATTTTAGAACATTTGCCTCTGGAGCCTCATCAGAACTGTTTCCTGCTGATGAATGGGACAGGTAGCATTGATTTGAAAATGTATAGATATATATGTCAGAAATTGAAAGCTGCTTCCTTTTGCTAGGACTTTTTTTTTTCTATTTAAATAGGTTTAATATCTTGTTGTGGTTTAAGCCCAGTTGGCAACTCAGCCATGTAGCTGCTCACTCACTCCTCCCTTTTCCCCCCCAGCTGCCGGAGGGATGGGGAGGAAAATCGAATGAATGTAACTCCCACAGGTTAAGATAAGAACAATCCAGTAACTAAGGTAAAATACAAAACCACTACTGCTACCACCAATAATAATAATGATAAGGGAAACAACAAGGGAAGAGAACATGATTACTCATCCGATGAATGGTACCCAGCCCAACCCCAGCAGCGATCTCACCCTTCCGGGTAACTGCCCCCAGTTTATATAGTGGGCATGACGTGCTGTGGTATGGAATATCTCTTTGGTTACTTTGGGTCAGGTGTCCTGTCTCTGCTTCCTCCTGCCTTCCCCTCCTCCCTGCCAGAGCATGAGACTCAGAAAGTCCTTGGTCAGCGTAAACATTCCTTAGCAACAACTAAAAACATTGGTGTTATCAGTGCTGTTCCCAGGCTGAAAGTCAAAATGACAGCACTGCACCAGCTATTAAGAAGGAGAAAAATGACTGCTACTGCTGAACCCAGGACAGTATCCACCCCTTGTTCCATACCATTCATGTCATGCTCAGATCCCACACTTTCAATATGCCATCACTCTTTTATATATATATATGTATATATATACACACACAGACAGAGAGAGAGAGAGCGCGTTCCTTAGTGCATGGACCAATCCCTATAAAGCTGTGGAGTCCATCTGGTCCATGATGCCGAGCTCCATCTATTGTAACAGTCTTTCAGAGCAGGAGAGACTGTGTGCAGTGTTCGATTGTTGCCTGCTAATGACGCCGTGGAACTCGTCTGGTTTCATCAAAGTTCATTCTTTGTTGGGGTGATGGTCAGAGGGAAATCAGGGCCAGTCACTGGTGACCTGGAGACATCTAGTTGGTGGGCTATAGAACTGCTATGTAGCAGACAATAACATACAATGGAGTTAATTGCTTGTTTTCACCTAAAATCAAATCCCCTTGAGGTACACATTGGACTTCTCCATCTTCCTGCATTACCCACCAAGTATATCTGAGTCCCTGAGCGAAAGCAATCCCATGAGTGGGTTTGCCTTTACCTGAAGCAGGAATAACCCAGACTGCCTTCCTCAGGAAATTTTTTATATCTACCACAGGAACTTTGTCCCCCTCCACAGTATGTAAAAGTTCTCACTGGGCTGGGACAGCCCTGTTGACAGATCTTCTGGTGTTGACCAACCATGTGGCTTTTGGTAGATGTGCATCCCAATGTTTGAAAGTCCCACCACCCATTGCTCTCAGTGTAGTTTTTAACAGCCCATTGTACCATTCGATTTTCCCAAAGGCTGGTGCATGGTAAGGCATCTGATATACCCACTCAATGCCATGCTCTTTATCCCAGGTGTCTATAAGGCTGTCTCATTGTCTGACTCAGTTCTCTCTGGGGTGCTGTGTTGCCACAAAATCTGTTTCTCAAGGCCCAGGATACTGTTCTGAGCATCTGCATGGCATAGCTTCACCACAGGGTTCTGCACTCGGGCAGCGAGTCCCGATGGGTTTACCTCTGCATTGCCAGTTGCTCTGCTTCCATTGCTGCAACCACCCTCACAGGGTATTTGCCACTATTCATGAGTCATTATAGGGATAAAGTACTGGCTACTTTTCTCAGCAATGTCCAAGGGCAGTTCAATGGCTTTCACCTCGTCAGACTGACTCAATTCACCCTCTTCTGCAGCAGTTTCTGCAACTTGTTGTTGGGTGCTCCATACAGCTGCTTTCCATCTCCGATGCTTTCCCACAGTATGACAGGACCCATCAGTAAACAAGGCATACTGCTTTTTATTTTCTGGCAGTTCATTATATGGTGGGGCCTTTTCAGCACTCTTCACCTCCTCCTCTGGTGACATTCCAAAAATCTTTGCCCTCTGGCCCGTCCATGATGACTTCTAGAATTCCTGGATAACTGGGATTTCTTATTTGAGCTCATTGTGTAATTAGTGCAGTCCACTTACTCCATGCAGCGTCGGTTGCGTGATGTAGAGAGGAGACCCTGCCTTTGAGCATCCAGCCCAGCATGGGCAACCAGAGTGCCAGGAGCAGCTGTGTTTCAGTGCCAATCACTTCTGAAGCAGCTCGAACCCCTTCATAGGCTGCCAGCATTTCTTTTTCAGTTGAGGTAAAGCAGACCTCAGATCCTCTGTATCCCTAACTACAAAAGCCGAGAGGTCGACTGCAAGTCTGCCCTGGAGCTTTCTGCCAGAGACTCCAGGTAGGACCATTCTCCTTGGCTGCGGCATAGAGTATATTTTTTACATCTGGCATGGTCTGGACTGGTCCAAGGGCTACTGTATGAACTATCTCTTGTTTAATTTGCTCAAAGGCTTTTCGTTGCTCAGGGCCCCATTTAAAATCATTCTTCTTTGGGACACATGATAAGGCTTACAATCAAACTGTAATTTGGGACGTACATCCTACAGAACTCCACAGCACCCAAGAAAGCTTGTGTTTCTTATTAGTTGGTGGAGGCATTGCTGTTATCTTGTTGATCACATCTGTGGGGATCTGGTGATGTCCATCTTGACATTTTATTGCCCAGAAATTGAATCTCCTGTGCTGGTCCCTTGACCTTACTCTGTTTTATGGCAAAATCGGCTTTCAGCAGCATTTGGATTATTTTCCTCCCTTTCTCAAAGACTTCTTCTGCTGTATTGCCCCACACAGTAATGTCATCAATGTATTGCAGGTGTTCTGGAGCTTGCCCCTGTTCCAGTGCAGTTTCGATGAGTCCATGGCAGGTAGGGCTGTGTTTCCACCCCTCAGGCAGTTGGTTCCAAGTGTACTGGGCACCCCTCCAGGTAAAAGTGAACTGTGGCCTGCACTCTGCTGCCAAAGGAATTGAGAAAAATGCATTGGCAATATCAATCATGGCGTATCACCCACCATGTCAAAGGAAAAGTTCAAATACTATTGTCATGGGTTCAGCAGTAGCAGTCATTTTTCTCCTTCTTAGTAGTTGGTGCAGCACTGTGTTTTTGACTCATGGCC
>JANRGW010030436.1:0-20351 GCA_024733675.1 Psilopsiagon aymara | reverse complement strand
TGATCACCATCACAATCAGCAGGCAGGTCTCAAGGATACCCAAAGGCCATTCAAAACCATCAGAACTCTCAAATGACGCTGCTGTACTTGTCCCTGGGGCTGGTGTAGCTGCTGTGCTTGTCACTGGGGCTGGTGTAGCTGCTGTGGGAGTTTTAGAAGAAATACAGCATTTGAAGTTGCAGCATGTTCTGCACCTCAGTTCCTATTTGCTTTTCTCATAGTTGTATGGAATACAAATGCAAGTAACTAATTTTTACTTTATCTAAATACACAGCTTTTGAAATAAGCTGCTTTATTTTTTTTGTTCCCCTGAACACAGCTTCTAACAAGGATCACTGTTTTGAAGCAGTCACACTTGTAGATATATTTGCTATTAATAAATTACTATAAATATTACAGAAATGACAATTGATGTACTTAAGCAGCAGTCTGATCACTGAACTTTAATTCTGTGATGTTGGTGAAAAAAAAAGGTAGTTACTGCAAGATAAAACTGCAGAAAATAGTTTTTATCTAAAGATATATATAAGCTCCTGCTGAATGTTTCATTTTTTCAAAAGGCAGGTAGGTATTTATTTGTATTTATGTTAAAAGTATGTAGGTGTTTTGAAACATTTTAATGTGACATAAATAGTCTGCTATGCGTTTTTAGTTTTGTATGATGATTATATACAATGAAGTAGTTGTTAAATATTTAATAGTGCTGCTCTCAGTATGCAAGACATCGTGCTTGGATTTTAAAAAGTTGTGCCTACTTTTAGTGAGTTTACAAACTGAGTGACAGTAACGGTGTTCAGTACCTTTTGGGAAAAACTGGTTTTGCTAAAGGAGTTTATAAATCATGACCCAGTTCCTCCAATCCCCAGGTCATATTCAAAACCTTACTCACATGATCGCTTGTTTGAAATGTGCATCTGTTTACATGAACAAAATCGCAACGTGCTGAATATCATATGCACAGAGGCAGAGAAAAGATGAGATGTCCTGTATAACATTCAGCACACTGATTTAAAATTACAGAACAGTGATGGACTCGATTTTTTTCAGAGATACCCACCAAAAAGAGTGGCTATCCTATTCTGTAAGTAGCCATTCAACATGTAGTTGGGTGACTAGGAACTTAAGTACTCTGACAGGAGAAGAAGTTACCGTAGTATAGTAGTAGGAAGTGTACAAACAAGTGAATGGAGAAACAGATAAATTGGATCTTGAGACAAATGTTAATTGTGCAAGGTAACTAATGGCAGCTATTGCTATTTTCAGTTCATTGTTCATACTGGGACAGTAATTCATCACACTTGAGTGCTGTGCAGAGGAAAACAATTGGCACTCAGTAGTGAGCCAACAGTGAGAGATCCTCAGAAGAGATATAAGGAGGCAAAGCAATGTTATTAAATTTACAGCCAAACCAAACACACATTGTAAAGACTTGGGAAAATCATCTTCATTGGCAGATCTGCAGAGTGGGCTACAGAATTCGTAACAGAGATTTTGAGGTAGCTGAGTGAATAAAAGAGAAAAATTTGATTGTGTAAAACCTGAGGGCAAAACTGGAACACTGTGCCAGCTGCTGCCATTTCTGCTATCAACAGTTTGTGGTTGGCTCTGGTTTTACTATTTTAGAGCTTTTTAATGTCAGACTTTATTTAAAATGAGGATCTGTGCCTTTTATGTTGAGTACTGTATATCCCTGTGATAGAAAGACTTCTAGGCCAACTGTTCATATATGCAGTATTCTAAAAGAGTAAAAATTAGACTAAATCAGAGAGTAGAAAAGTCAAGATAATATTGAACATTGTTTTTTGAGGGAATTGGCCATCTCTATGAAACTTAGTAATCATAGGCACATTTTGCAGATATGTATTAAATAGAATAATCAGATAACCATAGAAAATCCTGATGTTTTTAGATAGGTAGTATAACACAGATTGAAACAAGTTTTAAATATTTCTGATTTCGAGGCCAAAAAAAAAGAATCAGGCCTAAGGGGTAGCAGATTACTTTCCTAAACCAGTTTTTTATGTGCATAGCCTTAGCAAGAGGGAACCACATAATGCTGTTAAAAGATAGAAAAGATGAAAGGAAAAAATATATGGGCTACTGAGATATAAAAGCTATAAAAATTGAGAATTATGTTATTACACTGTATCACAGAGTGACAGCATCATTTTTCATACTTGTTACTCAGTGGACTGCAGTAAAGTTTTGAGATGCTTGAAAGGCTTTAAACTGACGTTCAGTAGGGCTGATGTTCATGTGATGCTGTGCACAGCCACATCTGTACGGGTAAAGTCACCAGTGCCAACCAGGTGAAAGGCAATCTTTATTACCTCAGCACTGTGATGAAGCTTTCCCTAGACTTCTTAAAGCAGATTCATTTTAAAAGCACATTTGATGCTGTCACAAAGCAGTTTCTAAGATGTTTTCCATATTTGACAAATAAAATGTAGTTTAATATTTGAATGTAATATATACCCATGTAATTCAGAATAATGTTCTGCTCTAGGTTGCTGCATTTTTAAATTTCCTGTGAAAATCCAGATTAAAAAGTGAGGGCTACTACTGTGGACAGTGTCCAGTGATGAAACTCGTGAAGTTTCCAAATTTAAGATATAAATAGGGCAAGTAAAGAAATTTTATTTCTATAAATATCAGCAGTCCTAAACCTTATGCTCTAAAATGTGTGTTATTACGTGTGTTTAATGAGCCAGTGAATTTGCATGGGTTTTTTGTCTCCACACAGCCATGAAGGAACAGATTCTGTAGCTGACCTGACAGATGTTATCGTGGTATTAAACAACTTCAGAAGCAAAATTATCAAAGTCGAAGTATGTATAAAGATGCCTTTTTTTGTCTGCAGTATTTCCTTAAGTGAAATACAGCTAACAAAACTTAAATGTCTTAGGCTGTTTGATTGGAATATATACACTGAAATATGTAATTTAGATTTTCTATAATTAGAGAAGGGTGTGTAAAATCAGTGTATTTAATTTGATCCAATCAGGTTATACTAATTGCATGGGAAATTGTTCAATACCTGCTAAACATAAATAGGATTTCTCTCATCTAGCTTGAGATGTGTAAGAGTGGGGTCTGGGTACCTTAAACTTCATCTCTGCTTAGTAGAATGAGAAGGAGAGTCCAAAGGACTGCTTATCCCAACTCATGTATGTATTTAAACCAAGAGGGTGACTACCTCCTGAGTCATTCAGTTCTCTCCTCTGACTGGGGAGGAATTTTGTGTGAATTCCAGATACCAGAGTGGAAGTTAAAATTAGGTATGTTGAATTCTACCCTAAGCTACCAAATCTGTGTAAATGAAATTGTTACTTTCATTCTTAAAGATGTATCAAAAAAGGGATAATGAAACCCCAGTTATATTAAGGAGAAAAAACTCATCATAGCATTATGTTTTCCACTGTTTTGTAGAGAACATTTTGTGTAGGTGTCCTTGGTACATTATATCCAAATTTTAGACATTGAGAAGGAGTGAGAATGACTTAAAGGTAAATACAGAAGGCATTTTATAAAACCACATATAGGAGTCTCTTCCCCAGTCCTGTAACTGAAAGTCTCCAGAACCTGGAGAAAAAGGGCAACTCTGGAGTCTGATGAATCTGCCTTTAAAACACAGAGAAAAAGGGTGCTATGTGGACTTAACGGGAAAATAATTCTATGTGAAAAATGGTACATACTAAGCTTGTAACTGGAATATGTAAGCTCTGCCATGCAGTTGAACTTCACTGCTACCTGGGATATGGCTTCACAAGCATTAGCTGAGAAGATGGATGATTCAGTGTGAGCAGAAGCATTAGCTAGACAGTATAAACATGTGAAATTAAATGGTTTGAACATATTAAATTCTAACATTTAGTGGTTTAGAGGCTATTTGAGTTTCAAAACCAATTAGGTGTCTTTTAGTCATGAAAATTAAGATCAGCAAACAAAATTAACTTGGATCCTTTAATAAGCATCTGGGTAAGACAGCAGAAATTGCTGAAGTTGGATGGGAGAGTTTATATTTCAGTGACAGATGTGTCACTCTCTCCTCATGAGAATCACAGTTTCCCTTCAGGTGAGGTCTGTGCCTGGTGTGATGCCTTCCTACCTTTCTTCTGCCAGGTAATAGCTGAATCAGCAGCTCATGAGGGAAGAAAATGAGATACAGTTCCCCACACTTTTAGTTACTCTTTGCATATAGTAATGCAGAAAGCTTGAACATGCTGTTTGAATTATTAATCACTATCTAATTTTTCATAATTGATTACTTTTATTACAGTAAGTTCTGTTCAAGCTTTGAAAGTATGAAATTACATTTTTACTGTTTGGTTTAATGCAGTTCAGTAAGTATTTTACTGAAATAGAAATTGGTAAGATGTTGGTCAAGGTCTAGCCAATAAGTACATTATAGTTAGGTATCACAACTGAAGTAGTGATTATTATCAACTAACTTCCCAAATTCCCCAAATACATTTATTTTAATGACTAGGTACAGAAAAAGCCTGATAAAATTGATGAAGATCTCCTTACTGATGGAACAACAGGAAAAAAAGGAAATCAAGAATCAGCTCTAAGGTAATGCATAATTTTCTTATACTTTAACTGTGCCAGGACATGTTTATTGGTACTCATAGCAAGTGTTTCTTACTTGATAGTGATGAACATATGTAAAAAGACTCTCCAAGGGATTTATAATACAAATGAAAGAGAAAGACAAACTGTAATGTTGTGTACATCTCATTATTTATTTCCTTTTTGATCCCTCCTTCGCATTTCTAGTTCCTGCTCATTGTCTCCATTGGCATTTTTATTTTGTTGTGGCAGGGAATCAATCTCAATGTGAAAATCTCAGCCGGTAATGTGGCATTCAGATGTATTAAACTGAACATCAAAGAGCAGGCAATGATGCTGCTTGTCTGCTGCTAGGTATAATTTATGAAAGCTCAAGAAGTGTTTTGATATTTGTCAATAAAATACCTTTTACTTTAAACTCTGAGTTCTATAAATAATTGTAATAAACATCTCAAGCTTTATATTTGGAGCTAAAAACTTGTAGTATTTTGAATTTCCCGTATAGCATCATAACATTTTGGTTTCAGTTGCTCATAAGTATGTTGTCTGTGGATGGTGTGTGGTTCAGACTGATTTTAATTTGGATTTGTTGCTTATTAAATAAAGATAAAAATTTCTATGAAAAATTTATATAATTTTTGAGAATAAGGGCAAAAAGGGATGCTTCATCTTTGCTTAGAAAAAAATTAGTGGGTTTTTTTAATGGACTAGTGTACCTGTGCTGTGGATCAGGACATGGGGTGTTGTATCAGTTTCCAAGCTATGTTAATTGTCCTTTTGAGAGCATTTCAGTCAGATAACCTTAGACCAGTGTATTTTAGAAACAGTGGCCTGGGTGTTCTCTGAGCATTCTTTCTTTGTAACACTTCAGAGATTTTTCTCACAAGAAACTTCTGAAAAAGATTAAGTTCTCAAGTATGACAGCTGGGGTGCTGGCAAAAGTACTTATTGAATTCCCAGTGACTTGATTTCTTCATGTCAAAGAAGAATGAGCTTGGGTCTTTAATCTGAAATGCTGGTAACACAATAAATTCATCCTCTCTTTCAAGGTGATGATAATTCCTCTTCTGGATCTTGAAGGCTATTCTGGGGAGAATCTAATTTGCAAGACATTGTTTCCATAATAGATTCCATCTACTTTGTACGAAACACTCATGTTTGCTCTCAGCCTGATTTCCAGCACAGGTTGTTTCTGCAGTATGCTATCAAGCACTAAACTGTCATAGCTGTATAATTGCAAAGAGAAAGAACTAAAGGGAATGCCTTCTGAATAAGAAATAGTTCAAGGCTAATGACTTGACTATAAACAGCTTAATCCAAGTAATCACAGATCTCTTTGCCCTAAAAGAAAAAAGAAATTGTAATAGCTTTATCCATAAGGACCTTTAAGCATTCATTTTTACCATTGAGGTAAAGTCTGATTCCTCCGTTGTTCAGGAGAACATCTTTGGGCTATAATTCAGCTAGTAAGAAGGGGATAATGTCAGTATGAGGGATTTAGGGAGAATGTCTTCTTCATCATTATTTTCTCCATACCCTAAAGAATTTCTGGTCCCAAATGACTGCTGCAAGACTCAATAAAGGTTTTCTTCCATTTTCAGTAGCCTTGACAATGGTTGTCAGTCACAAAGACAGTTAAAGGAGATAAAGAAGAGGCACAGCAGTTCTACTATCCAGTAAACAATTGATCCCAATTTGTTCCCAATTTAATCCTCAGCCAGTCCTTAGATCCAGGACTCAGCTCAAAAAATGACTACTGGAGTGGATCTCCAACAACATCAAGTCATAGTGTAACCAATTTGGCTAAGGCAGGCTTTGCAGTTCCAAGATCTGTGAAGCAGTGCTCTGAGGGAGACTGCAGCCACCTTTCCCTATCTGTGTGTGCTGGAAGACACCCATGATTAAAAAAGACTTTGGTATGCAAAGCAAGCAAAGAATGCTGTACAGCAGAAACAGAAAATCTCTGGATAATGTATCTCAAAGATACTGGGTAGCTTGTAGGGAGAGCAAGTGGTTGAATTTAAGGGAGAATGCAGAAAGTATTATGAAAAACACTCAGGAAATCCCATCACTACAGACCAGTGAATGTTACAAGAGTATTCTGGGAAAGGTACCAGCTGAGATACCTATGGGGCTATGAAGACATCCCTCACCTCAAGAATATGGATTGGTGGTTCTGATGTAGAATGCACATGAATGAAGCTTGAAAAGTAGCAGCTGATGATGCTACAAAGAATCAGTCCTCGAGATACTCCAGCTGTGTGTATTTTTGATTTTTTTGCTTTGATAAAACATGGAGTTCTTGCCAAATTAGGATTCTGATTGATTGAAAATATCAGAGACTGTGGTTGTGCCATTGTTTGTCCTGAGTGACTGGGTATGAGGTGTTGCTTCCGAAAGACTTTGTTATTGTAGGCATTGCAGTGGGAGTAGAATGTAAGCAGGATGAGTATTTCTTTTGTGTATTCTCTTACTTTTGATTCCTTATGAACTTACTGGCATTTTCTTTCTACTGAATGTTTACTTTAAATAATAATCTGTTTGGGTTTTTTCTCAGCTTTTCAGAAGAAACTCCAACAGAAGAGAAGGAAAAGCAAAGTGATATTCTTAACATCTTTTCTGTTGCTTCAGGCCATTTATACGAACGTTTTTTAAGGTAAGGAAAGGTAAAAATGAAACAAGAATTTCATAGCAATACTGCAAACATTCATTCTAAAACTAAGTAGCTTAAACTGATTTTTTTAACAAGGTGTAAAGAATAAATAAATTGTCAAATCACGGAAAAGTTGTATACACTGAGGACTAAATTAATCTTTCTTGGAGAACAAAGTGATTCAATACATAGATGTTCAAAAATACCATTATCCTTTGAAGAAAGAAAAATGTACCCCATGTCTTCCACAAGCATATGTGTGAAGTGTGAACATTCGTAACAGATGAAGCTCAGCCTCTCTTTATAAAGACATAACAGAAATTACTTCATTGGACCTGTGTCTATTTATGTTTAGTCTAAACTACAGAGACTACTATGTGCACATATGGCCTTACTTAGCTCAGTGTTCATTCGGTAAGCAATGATTGCTTTTAAGGAATTTTTATGGTATTGCCTAATCTGTGTACAGCCGTTTCTGTTACTTTCCTGGTTTGAATACTTTCTACAGGCGTCAGATTTAGTGATTTTATCGCTTTAGTAATCTGATGCTGTTTGAGCGCCTGCATTTCTTTCCCTCAACCTACAACAACCTTCATAAAGGGAAAGACTAATTTATTTTAAAGGAGTATAAAATAAGTCTTAAACATCCTGTGTGCCTCTTTGTCTTACTTAAAGTTTATTATTCCTTGATTTTTAAGGTAGACTTAACCTCTTGTAAGGTTCTAAGGCATCTCCAAATCTGTCTGGTAAAGCCAGCCAAATGCTACAATAGTGGGAAAAAAAATTGAACCCAAAATTGTGATTCCTACAGTTATCAAGGTCTTTCTGAACAGGATCTTAACTTGAACTATGCTTTCTCTTTCCTGTTGTTTTTCTTTTCAGCAGCCTATTAAACTCAACCAGAATGTCTCCAAAATAAGTCATCTCAGCCGCAAAGTTAATACAATGCAATTATTCTAACTTTGTCAGGCACTTCTCTTAGAATAAAACTTATTGACACATGTGCTTTTGAAATTGTACCTTCTAATATTGCTGAGCCAATCTGGATCGAGTAAGTCTATCTCAAAGCAGTCTTGAACACATGTTCTTCAAAGCTTTTAATCAGAAATAGAAATTTCTGCTTAAACTGAGTTAAAGAAAATTAAACTGAGAAAGTCTGGCATGTTTTAAGAGCAGTTGAAATTTAATGACCGGTGTGTATTTGTTTGTTTATTATAGACTTGTATTTCCACAGAATTATGATGCTTTCTGTCCTACGTCATACAAAAACACCAGTTAAATTTTGGTTTCTGAAAAACTATCTCTCCCCAACATTTAAGGTAGGAGAAACATTTTCCTTTTAATGTTTTTTTCTTATAAATTTTAAGTAGTTTTTAAAGAAAATTACAATTGAGTAATGATACAGTTGAAATTGAATTTTCACAGTTGGAAATGATATATGAATGCATTCAGTGCTAACAGTTTTAGAAGTCTCGTGTATAAGAGTCTTCTTTTCTGGAACCCAAAGCTTGGTGAAATATTACCATAATTTATTCTTTTCTCATAGTCTCCAAGAGCTTGAGAGAAATGGTTTTTATATTTGTGTGGCTGAGGATACTGCCAGAATTAAAGAAACATCTTAAAATAAGAAGCCCTGTGTTCAGTAAGGCCAACGCAGCTGCCATGGTGTTGTTGCAACATTCCCTTGTTTTCCTTTTGAGTCCTTGTGTGTCTTTTTGGTTCTTCTTCTAGGATGTAATTCCTCACATGGCTAAAAAGTATGGTTTCGAGTATGAGTTAGTCCAGTATAAGTGGCCCCGCTGGCTCTATCAACAGACAGAAAAACAAAGAATTATCTGGGGCTACAAAATTCTTTTTTTGGATGTTCTTTTCCCTTTGGCTGTGGATAAAATAATATTTGTCGATGCTGACCAGGTAAGAAAAGAATAATATTGTGTAAATGTATGAGGAATTCATTTTGGCTTAAAGTGATCCAGTTTCATTCTCTGTGTTCATTTTATTCAGATGTTTAGCTCATAAGGCTATTGCAGTTGTAAGAGCAAAACCCATGGTGTTACAGAGTGTGAAATGCAATAATCTGACTTGTCTTTGGTCACGTAGAAATGAATACACTCACCACACTGAGTTGCCCTAAATTGCCTGTGGAGAGAGAAAGGCACCTGGAGAGATGTGTGTGATCTTAAAGGTGCATCTCACCTAAAGCATATTTGAGTGATGCAGTCTCTGGGCTGATTGTGAGAGGACTTTGGCCTGAGGAGGGAGTCTGAGGTGGTTTCTTTAGACCATTTGAACAACTTCTAGATGGCTGAAATTTCCCAAGATTACTCCTGTCTCTTTCTTAAATTTGTATGCATTCTTTCACTCAGAAATGAATATTGTACAGTGTAAAATTGCAGGATCATAGAATAGTTTGGGTTGGAAGGAATCTTAAAGATCACCTAGTTCCAAACACCCTGCCATCTGCAGGGGCACCTTCCACCAGACCAGGTTGCTCAAAGCCCTGTCCAGTCCTGGCCTTGAACACTGTCAGGGATGGGGCAGCCACAGCTTCTCTGGACAACCTGTGCCTGTGCCTCATCACCCTCACAGGGAAGAATTTCTTCCTAATATATAATCTAAATCTCCTCTCTTTCAGTTTAAAGCCTAAATTCCCCCTTGTTCTGTCACTGCATGTACTGAAGGTAACATGCTGTCTCAAACAGATGAGACCTTGAGGAGTCTATCTGATGGTTATTAAAAACCTCAGAAAAAATATTACATATTTTGGTCCTTTTCCAAAGCTTGAGAATAAATCAAATGTGAATACCGCAATGCAGACTGCAACTTTCTGCATTTTCATCTGGATACGATAGTAGGACAGGTTTTTTGTCCTAACTGCTGTAAGAATTTCTCCGTACTCTGAAACAGCTAAACAGCTAAAACCTTTTTTACCACTGACAGATTAGTGGGGTTTGATGGAAGAATGCTTGATTAGTAAATAAAGGACATTCATAAAATGTCTTTATAAGCTATTTTAAAAAGTATTTTATTGCTAGATACAAAGATTTTGCAAATGATGCAATAATTTTGGAGTGCCCAAGTGATGTAACAAATAGGAAGGATTTTCTGAAGGAAGAGGCTCAGCAGATTTTGAAAGTTACACTCCTGCATGATGGAATTCAATATTGGGCAACCAGAAACACTGGTCTACAAATTTGGAATCTTAGCTCCTTTTATTTCATTTAACAATGTGTTACACAGATGGCTGAAGAATAAACACTTTATTTTTCATTGAATAATAATTAGGTAGATATCATTCAGTGCCACACTCTATACTCCACTATTGTAGTGTTTCAGGGCTTTTTTAAATGACATTTAAACTTCAGAAGCTTTCTGCGATAACTGCCCTCGTATGCATGCTTTAAATACAGTATTAAATTATTAAAATTCATATTGTTATTTAGATTGTGAGAAGTGACCTAAAAGAGCTCAGAGATCTAAATCTAAACGGGGCTCCCTATGGATACACACCTTTCTGTGACAGCCGTAAGGAAATGGATGGCTACCGTTTCTGGAAATCGGGATACTGGGCATCACATCTTGGGAAAAGGAAATATCATATTAGGTAGGATAATGCCTTATGTATTTTTTGTGCAGTTTGTGAATTTCATTAAAATCTGGGTGTTCATATTGATTTGAATGATATAGGGCAATTGCTTTTGAATGCTGATGCATTCGCGATATAAGGTGAATAAGAAATGAATTTTGATGACATTGATAGCTTCAGCCACTTAATTAAAACATATATTCCTTTAGGATGGGAAGAGGTTTTGGTTTCTTGTTGCTTTTATTAATGTTAGAAAAAGGTGAAACTCCACAAATCTTAATTCTTTTTTTTTATTATTTTTAATAGTGCCTTATATGTTGTGGATCTTAAGAAGTTCAGAAAGATCGCAGCTGGAGATAGGCTTCGAGGCCAGTACCAAGCTCTTAGTCAAGATCCAAACAGTCTGTCAAACCTAGATCAGGTAAATATGACTCTAAACAATTTGGGGCTTGTTTTCTTTATCTTTCTCAATATACATGGAATTATGTGTCTCAATGTATATGTTTTGTAACTCTGGAACTATTTGCCCTTTATTTTAACACATTTTCAAGTGTGTATATGAGCACACCTTAATCTGTAGTTGTTCTATGTGCATTTGTATTTTTCTAGTGATAATGGTAGTTACATTCTTTTTAGCAAGAGCCTTTTCCTCATTCTACTTTTCTATCCATTAATTTTTTGAAGCTAACTACTAATGCACTCTAGTGGTTGCTGTACATGGTCACCCTGGGGTGAATATAGGCTTCATTTATATAATGAATTTTTAAAGGTAGATAAGGATAGGTCAGGGTGAAAGTCACAAGCCAGAAGTAGAACCCAGATGTACAGAACATGCTTAAATTCATTGTTTTCCTCTGTAGCAGAGGTTTGTTAATTCAGTAGAAGATTGATAACACAGGTCATCCAATTTCTACCTGAGTAAATAATGCTATGCATTTATGTCTCTTTTTGGGTGAACTTCAGAAGGCTTTATAAGTGAGACTGTCCCTGCTTTTGTCATTTTCTTTGTGGAATTACTAAAACATTTTTACCCGCCTATAGCAGAAAAGGGATCCCACAATAGCAAAACCCAAGTCTCTCAGTGCCTGCATTCCATCCAGTTACTCTGCAAGCAAATTTCACTCTCTTACTTGGGTACATTATTTGCATTTATTTCAGAAATACAACTAAAAATTGATGATAGCAGATAATGGACAAAGGAAAGTGGGAATACAGCTGTGCTACAAACTGAAACTAGTCTGGACACAGGGAGTTGGAGCAGCCTTAAGCTCGTAACTGTTAAGAGCAAAGGACTGATAGCAACAGTCAGATTTTACCTCTCTTTTCTGGAAAACAGAAGGAATTATTGGCCCTGTATTGCACACTTTGAGAGTCCTGATGTGCTACAGCTGTGTGTTTTTCAAACATAGTCTCACCCTTTCATACAGGGTGTCTCTCAGAAGAGCCTTAAAGATTCAGAGGCTGGTTACAGGGGTTCCACCATAATGCTGCTTTTCAGCAGTAGTAATTAGTTTTACCTAATATTCTTAAAACGTTAGTAATGTGTATCTTTCCATCTTAGCATTTTTATATTTTGAATTACAGTATTAATACATGATAGCACTTATCTCTTCAAATTCTGTTGGATCAAATCGAAAGCCACTTCAGGATCAGCTACCATTCCCTCAGCATGTCAGAGCTGAGCACAAACATTAAGGCAGCTAAATCTTGGCAGAATGGAACTGGAAATAATTTGGAAAGGGAAATATGTCAAAGTAATATTTTCATGGTATTCTGCTTTCCCGTTCATTGATACATCACTTTCTGCCTTCATTGCTGCTACTCTACCCCAAATACAGCAACAGTCCTAGAAATACAAACCACAGTGCAATATATTTTACAAGAGTCCTGAACAGCTTATGTCTGCTGAGAGGATGCAGCATGATTATTTGTTTTCCTCTTTATTTTAAATATCTGACTGGAGTGCTCACTGCCCTTCTCAGTGAAGAAGCAATCTTGGCTCTTTGCTGTCTGCCAGCATGGCTGCTTTCATGGATGGTAGTTAAGGTTATGGTAGTTAAGGATGGTAGTTAAGGTATAAACCACAAAATAGAAGTAGATTGAAGGAAAAAAAGGCACTTAAAATGCTAAGGGGCATATGTAAAACCCTCCTAGGGAGAAAAATTACACATGATAAGAACTAGACTACTGGTACAGCGTATTGTATTGTATTCTTTAAAGAGAAGTATGGGAATGTCAGTGTAGAGATGCCAAGACAAATACTGATAGCAATTCACTTAAAGAGAATTAACCATCCTGTTCTTTACCTAAAGAATAAAAACCAGCAGGAAATAATATAAGATTAATTCTTTTATTTAGAGGCAATTTTTTTTTATTTTTAAATTAAGCTTTTTTTTTTTTTCTAATGAAGATGCTGCTGTGGGTGTTCCCCTTTAAAATTGCATAGGTTATCTGAGTGAATGTGAAAACAGTCTATCACAGTATTTACTATTTACAGTAGTAAATCAAATTGAAAACCAAGTTTTAAATGTTGTTTGTGAAAGTGAGACAAAAAGGTTTCAGTAGTTTACATATCTTGAATGAACAAAAATTTTGGCACTGGCAGTAAAAACAGTCTGGTTTTACCCTTTTTCCTTTATTTTTCTGATTCATGAATATTTCCTCTTGGATCTTGTAGATGTATTTTACTCGTTTTGAGATAAATCACTTTCTTCTGCAAGGATAGGCAACTTTTTGGTTAGAACTTGATTTTCTTCTATTTACTTTAAATCCTGGAACCACCAGCTGTCATATAACAATTTGTAAATCCACAGCCCTGAGAGCTACTGTAGTAATGCAGGAATTGTGCTTTCCTTTAGAAAGTCAGAGAGATGCAACAGAAAAGCAGTCACCTTTCTCTTGAAATTGAGATGGTGATAAACCATTTATCTTCCAAAAAAAAATCATACATTTGAAGTTTTCTTAAAAAGTAAAGCATTTAAATGAATGTTTAATGTCTTGTGTACTCAGTATCCTTGTATTTGGTGTAATTTTGCTGTGCTAATGTCAGTGTTTGAATTCAGTTGTCTGCCTTTTGTAATGCATCTATATGTGCTATTTTCTTCTGTCACATTTAGCAACATGAATGGGCAGAATAAGATGTGACTAATACTTGAGTACTGGCACTTATTTTTATGTATAATGTAGGGGCTGCACATGGGAAGGAGCTTACGAATGGATCTACCAGTTACACTTGCTATTTTTAACTGTGGCCAGAGGCATGCAGCATGTGGCTGCCTGAGATTCCTCTCATAGTTAAATGCTGTTCCTTCCGTTCTGCAAGGTATTAGTTCAGAGTGTTCATGATCAGAGGACTTGAGTATATAATAGAGGTTAAGAAAGCCAATATAAGTTAAGTAAAGTAAGGAAGCTGATAGCCAGAACAGCAGCTGAATCGGTTTTCCTTTTCACATTCATGTTTCAGGAATCCATTTTCCTATAAGTCTAAATTTAGAGCAGTGGTGCAGTCCTGGATTTAATGCTTTTGAGCTTTTTTTTCCAAATGTGAGTAATGGAAAGATGGTTGAGTTCTGCTTTAATCATTTCACACAGTCTATTTCTGCTTGGAGGTATTTGTAGTGGGACATGCAATACCTGAACCACAGGTATCAGACAGTGGTATTGCTTATGTCAGTCTAAGGAAGGACAGATGTTAAGTGCAAGAAGAAATTGCTAGAGAAATTAGAGGTGGGATTTGCCATCAAAATAAGCAGGACTGTTTTAAATCTACTTGAACTGGGGGAGCACTTAAGGAAACAAAAGAAGAAGGAAACATAGACCAATTTGCTGAAATCATAGGCAGAGGTATTCTACTTTTAAGTACTTGCTCAGTAACCAGTTACATTACATTTGGTGTTACTTTATGATCTTACAAAATTTGTGCAGGATCTTCCCAATAATATGATTCATCAAGTTGCTATCAAGTCTCTCCCTCAGGAATGGCTTTGGTGTGAAACCTGGTGTGATGATGAATCCAAGAAAAAAGCTAAAACAATAGACTTGGTGAGTTGATCTCAAGTTATATTGGTTATATATCCATTAAAAATGTTCTGCTGTAATTTCTATGGCTTTTGACATACGTCATGTCATGTCATGTGATGGAGGCAGTCTTGCTGGAAGGCACTGTAACACGGTATCTGTTCCTTACAATACAGCAAATATTCTCCTTTTCTCTGAGACCTTCTCTGCTTGTCCTGTACCAAATTTACTTCTGTTAAGGCTGAAACTGTCCTCCAGAATGAAATATTGCTGTCTGTAACTGGACGAGATTGGGGTTTTCACGCTCATACATATATATTCCTTATGTTCTTTGCATGTTCAGCTAGATTTGTGGAACTCTGAGCTACTGTTAATTATCTGGGGATTGTGTGAGCCTATTGCACCCTCTGCAACAAAGGTTCCTCCAGAGCTGGCTGTGTAGAGGACTTCCTTAGTAGTTGCATAGTTTCCTCTGTTTATTTCACCACTATAAACAGGAGATAAAGCAGAGCTTTGTAAGTGTGATGCTGAGACTATCCATATTTAGAAAGAAGAAAGTGTCCTTCTTTGGGAATTGAAACAAAGGGAGAAAATGTCTAGAGGAGTTGTGGCTCCCCTATCTCAACCTGGTCTAGTGAGAGGTGTTCCTGCCCACAGCAGGGGGATTGGAACTAGATCATCTTTAAGGTCCTTTCCAACCCAAACCATTCTATGATTATTCGCCCTATCCTGGTTTTCCCCAGTCTCATTTTTTGACAACACCAACACACTGTGATACTTCAGGCATGTAATTCTGAAGAAAAACAGACAGCTGGAATCTGGTGTAGATGTTAAGTATGTAAAAAGTTTATTTTCTCTGTGTCTTTACAGTTGTTAAAATAAGCTTTTTTGTGCATTAAAGATTGGTGCACTCTAGGCAGAGAAGATCAAACTGAAGTTACTGAACCTTCTTTCAATCCCTATTACCATGTATTGCTTTTTTTATGATTTCCATTTATGTTATTTTATGGAAGCAGGCAATACATTTTCTAGATAGCACTAGAGGAAGCATCACAAATGTAATAAAAAAATCATATCCAATTCAATTTCAGTATGCTATTGTATATATTGTTTCTCCCTGTTTAGCTTTGTATCTTAGTAGTCTTGTGCTAGCCCTGTCTGCTATCCACAGAGGCAGGAGCACATGGGAAAATTAAAGTATTTACAGTAAAATGTTTTGAGTTATTGAAACAGGGTTTAGTTACAATTTGATTTCTGTGCCTTTTGTTTTTTACCTGACCTCCCTTGCTGCCCTTCAATGAAACTGTAAATGCTAATGAAAATATTTAGATTGGTTCCTTGGAAAGGAGATATTTTCACATTTGCTCTGTTTACATCTTGCATGTTTTAAACTTTCAGTGCAACAATCCCCAAACCAAAGAACCAAAATTAAAGGCTGCTGCCCGCATAGTTCCTGAATGGGTTGACTACGACTCTGAGATACGATCATTAATAGAGCAAATTGAGAAAGAGAAGAAAAATCGTTTCTTTCAGAAAGGTAACTCACATGCCTATTCATCTGCTACCTTTTAACAAATATTAATACAGTTGAAATTAAGATCAGGGTCTGTAGGCACAAAGACTGTATTTGTGTCATTTTCCCTGCTCTTACAGAAATTGAACGAGGTTTTAGAGGCTCATGGAGCTCCTCTACATAAGTAAGTTTCACGAAGAGGATAAAATCTATTCTTTCATGCCATCATCTAAGATAATCTTCCTTCTCTTTGGTTTACAGGTCTTAAACACGATGAACTTTAGCACAGCCTTTAAGCAGCAGTGGGGAACATTCAAAAAGTCTTCTGAGAGAGACCCAGTGGAAGTTACCAATGTTGCCTTGGCACTATTATTTGTTACATTCTGTAACGTGAAGTCAAATATTTTATAACTTACAGTGTTATTTAAAAATGTTTTGAAAAAAAAAAACACAAAACCAGAAGAGAAATCCATGGGTGCTTTGTATTTTTTTTTTACCCAGCATAGAGTAGGTTTCCTGATAGCTTTGGGTTTCCTTCACTAAACTAGTTTGCCCAGAGGGTTTTGGATACAGAGACTGATGTGTTCAACTCTTCAAAGATAGATTGTTTCAGTCTGGAGGAGGACACACACGCATTAAATATGTACAGAAAACCTGGTTTGTGCAGATTACCTGCATTAAGCTGATGTATTTAAAAAGAAAGAATTGTGCTTGTGTGTCCCTGCCAAATGCTGTGGTCACAAGAAGAAAAAAATCTCAGTGTAGCAAAGATCAGGCGTAGGAAGTATCTTGTGCAATTTAGATTTGTGTGGCCGAAGGCAGTGGGGAAGCGTACTAAAGCAAGGAATGTCATTTCCCATTTATTGTGCAGGATTGCTGCACTCTTACTTTACTTATTATTTTAAAAAAAAATCATTTTTGATTCTCAGGCTCTTTTTGGTCTCATCAACACTATGTCGTAATACTCCAGTCCATTTTTTGGTTAAGATGATTTTCCCACCAGCATGTACTGCATCAGAAGGTCAGTACCTAAAAGCTGTTTCCATTCAATTTTGATTCTCATCATCCTGTTCAGACCCGATAATAAAATCTGTGAGTAATTTCGACTATCAATCAGTGTCATTTTCTAAATCTGTACTCACAAACCCATTGCTTTAATGGGTGACTGACATTTCAGTCCCAAAGAAATTGCAGTGAAAACTTCTTGCAATATAGATGTTTAAAACCAGGGCGTTTATTTCTTAAACTGAAATCTAGTGCCTTAAATACTCAGTTGTTCAGGCTGTGCTGGTTTCAAGAGATTGGACATATCGATACATTCTTGTATGAACAGCTTAATGCAGTCTTTCAGTCTAAATGCTTAAAATGACAAGAGAAGGTAATTGGCACTGAGTGGGTGAATCCACAATGAGTTGCATAATAATATTTCCATACTAGTAAATTATTTACTAAATAAGAAGAAAAACTAAGAGTATTTTGTCTGTATTATATTTGGCCTCAGGTGTTGGTTATTTAAAATGTCTCACTGTAAGAGCAAGTGTCCTGCTTTTTGGCCGGTGTTAAACCATGACAGCAAGTATTTAAAATCATACTTTGCTCCTGTTTTTCAAGTGTTAGGAATCTGAGAAGTGCAGATTCTTGTACAGCTTTTCGTGTGTTTCACTGTATTACCTTTATGCATTTTCAAACAGTTTTAACATGTCACAAATGGATTTTAAAAGGTCTGCTGCATTTTCTTTGTATAAAGTACCCAAGGAAGTTACTTCCTGTGTAACCCATGCATAAGTCCTAATGTCAGTCCTCTTCAGCTGTTGTTTCACCGCAGTACCTGTTTTGTTATGCTTGTTCTCCAACATAATCAATTTCGGGTATCGTTCTCCAACATGATTAGTTTAGGGTATCAGGCAGCATAGAACTTCTTGAAGCTGCTGTTTTTAAACCATATAGACAGACTTACAGAAAGAGCTGACTGATACTCTGTGTTGCAGAAAAACCCCAGTATTCAGCTGCTTGCTGCTTTGGTTTTTCTGCCTTTTCTGTGTTTTAAGCTTGCAATACCACCCTGATGTTTTACTGCACAGCAGTGTTTTACATCAATCAGCCTTAGAATGCTTGAAGCGGACACTGGAAAGCTTTTGTTTTTAAGCCAGTAGTTCAAGTTTCATCTCTAAGAAACAACTTAGTTCTCCTTAATTGTGATGATGTGTGGGGAAAGTTTGTTATTGTTGTGGTTTAAACCCAGCCAGCAACCCAGAACCATGCAGTATAAAAAGTGGGCAATTTATGCACTGATCTCTTGTTCACTGATCTGTAGCTTCCTGTTCTTTTAAGAATTGCATTACTTCTACAGGCTTTAAAAAAAGAAATAGCTCTTTAAGCTACTCTGTCCTTGAGATTACTTAAATGATTAGAGATGGTGCTGGAGATACCTGGAAGATTTCAGAGGTTTTGTGGCATTTTCTATTGTGTTGTACATATTTGTAAAAGCAGTTTATGGCACTTTATTCCTGCATAACAATACTTTCAAGGAGAACTCTTTTTCTGACACACATACTGTTCTTCTAAACCAAAGAGGGTCCAGCAAATACCTTCATTACTTCTCACAGTTCTCTTTAAAGCATCACTTTGAATCGTTCGCAGCATATATTTTTAATACCAAACCAATGGATTGTGTATGTTGTACAAAATATTAAAAGGTGCTACTAGAGGAAAATGATTATTTTTTGTTCTCCTATTGTGTATTACACAAGAACCATCAAAGACTTGGTTAACAGAACCAAGGCAAAAAGTTGCAACATGACCTCAGCTGTCGTTAATCTAAAGGGAAGTGTTTGTGCTCTGTGATGTGGTGAGAGCTTGGAGAGGCAGAGAGCTTTGGTGAAGTTTATAATCTGTGTGCTCTGCCCTGTGAAAGGGAAGAAAATAGATCCTGGATTAAGTTAGTAAATATGCAAAGTAATACTTGAACTGCTCAAGTGAAGAGTTTGTACAATTTATGTTCATATTACCATTACAGTGTCTTTTCTAGGTCTTGCTCTTAATATCTTGTAGGTTGAAAGGAAATGAACAAACAAGACATTAGGGCAGTATTGTTCACAAGCCAGAGCTTTAGCATTGAAAGTACTTCTCAGTAAGGTTCCTTTTAACCTTTTTGTGTCTGTGTAACGGGGACCAAACCTGCCCAGCCCAAGGGGAGGAAAATTTCAGGTGTCCCTGCCCATGAGAGAAGGTTAGAACCAGATGATTAAGGTCTCCTCCAACCAAAACAACTCAATGACGGCTTTATGATGTATGCTACCTGTTAAAACCTGACAACATCCACAGTAGCTGCTAAAGAAATCCTACTTTCACCCCCAAACCCAGGGTTCTGGCAGCCTATTCCTGGACTTCTGCACAGCTCCATCTTCAGCCAATGGAGAGCAGAAAGAGGGAAAAAGGGCAGACAATGACACTGCGGTGCTTTCTTGTCATCATAAATATCTTTATTGTGAAAAATACCATAAAATAATTCCCACAGTTCTAGAAAAAACAGTTCTTGCTTTTTAGAGTCATGATTTGATATAAAGACATCTTATCATTTGATAGATCTCTGGCTAGTTTTACTTCTCCTTACAACATAAACCTGCTACTTTGAGATTTGCTGAGGGGGGGGAAAAACTTATTCTTCCATTTATTTTGTTATTTTATGGATAAAAGCATGGATTACAGAGCAAACAAACAATACTTTCCAATAAGGCACTTTTAAATACAACTAACCTGCCAGGCAGTTGCCAGCCAAGGTCCTACAAGTCACAGCCCTAAAGAGAAGAGTAATTCCTGTTCCAAACACTGGTGTGAAAACTGAAACTATAAAAAACTTAAATTAAAATAATAAAGTTTCAGCTGACATTTTCTGCATGTCTCGAGTTCGAGCTCTTATTTAACCACTTTAAACCTGTTTTAATACTGATTTATTACTACATCAGTATTAAGCACCTATCAAGCTTCTCACTCCCCCCCCCCCCCCCCCC
>JANRGW010030435.1:0-24865 GCA_024733675.1 Psilopsiagon aymara | reverse complement strand
ACTCCTTTTGATGCAGCCCAGGATGCAGTTGGCTTTCTGGGCTGCAAGAGCACACTGCAGGCTCATGTTCATTTTTCCATTGACCAACACCCCCAGGTCCTTCTCCACAAGGCTGCTCTGAATCTCTTCTCTGCCCAACCTGTATCTGTGCCTGGGATTGCTCCGGCCCAGGTGTAGGACCTTGCACTTGGCATGGTTAAACTTCATCAGGTTGGCATCAGCCCACCTTACAAGCATGGCCAGGTCCCTCTGGATGGCATTCCTTCCCTCCAATGTATCTACTAAACCACACAGCTTGGTGTCATCAGCAAACTTGCTGAGGGCGCACTCAATCCCATTGTCCATGTCACCAACAAAGATGTTGAAGAAGATTCGTCCAGTCCCAACACCGATCCCTGGGGAACACCATTCGTTACTGGTCTCCAGCTGGACATTGAACCATTGACTGGTTCTTTGTGTGCGGCCATGCAGCCAGTTCTTCATCCACTGAGTGGTCCACCTATCAGATTGATGACTCTCCAACTTATAGACAAGGATGTCATGTGGGACAGTGACACATGCTTTGCACAAGTCTAGGTAGACGACATCAATTGCTTTACCCCATATTCAAAGTTTTCATATAAAAGAATAGCACAAGGCCTTGTACAATTCAACACTTAAAGGTAAACAATGTGCATGCTTTCTAGCTACAACCCCTAAATTAGTATTTTTCTCATAGGTAATTCTTCAGCATTTCTAAAGAGAGAAGGAAACAAGATTTCAAAATATTACATAGGAAAAACATGCAGTAGCATCAGGGAAAGAACCCAAGTCCTCCAGTTCCTAAATCTTACATTCAGCCCATTAAGCCTCTTCAGATTTTTTCAGGAAGCACAGTTTAACATGAAGACGCTTTAAATTACATGAATTTCACTCACCTCCAAACTTCATTCATTTGCAATTTGGTGGTCGTTTTTTGTTGTTGTTGTTTGTTTTGTTTTTTTTTTGTTTTTTTTTTTTTTTTTGGGGGGGGGGTTGGTTTGGTTTTACACACCAAGGACTAAGAGTTAGAATGAAGGTTCCATACAAAAAAACAGAAAAAGTGATTCTACCTCTCTCTGAAGAACAAGATATTTTTAGTAGTCAGATCTGTAGCAAAGAAAAATGAGGAACTGTGAAGTGAACAGTACAGTAGAATTTCTGAAACCAGCAAAATCTTTCAAACAAGCTTTACTAGGGGAAAGAAAGAATGCTACACAAAATGCTATCTCAAATAGGGATTAGAAACAAGAAGCTGTCAAGCAAATTCTTTTCTATAGAGACAGACTGAACAATAACCAGAAATATGGAACTCCATGAGAGGTCACCATTAAAGTGACGAAAGGTATAGTATTTCATAGGGAAAAGTAGTCTGGTGGTGATTTGACACTTGGAAATACTTAAATTTCTGATTCCAAAACAGCACCCTGAAGGCATTAGAACCAACGACAGTTTTAATGTTCTGCAAATTCGTTCTTCTTCAGTGTCCAGAAGTAAAGATTGAAGGATACAACGGCTGGACTTGATGAATTTAAAGTTGATTCTATGGTGATTATCACTGGACAAAAACTGAGGAACATTAAATACTGTTGGTGTTTGAGACAATGCCATAACTGATCTCCTAATACTCAGGGGAAAAAAAAAAGTCTGCTACAAATTAACCATGTGTCTTGTTTCTCCATGCATTCTCTTCCCTCTCTCTAGAGGGTTTGCTATCTGTTCTCAATTTTCTGATAAAAGCATGAAACTTTCCTCACACAAAGGGGGTTCCCAATTGTACTGGAGAGCCACAGGCATTTCAAAGAGCACCTAAATCTTAGAGGCCACAAATGTAGTCTAGCAACAAACAGTTTTACAAGCTTATGACCTTCAATCTTTTGTAAATACTTCTGGTTTTGAAAGCTAGAGTGCAACTCCAGCTTAGATGCAGGTGTTTAATTGGCTGACTATTTGACTTCAAAAGTAAACAGCAGATTCAAGTCAGATGCCAATTTATTATTTCCTTTATTTAAAACTTCACATAGAGAAGTCACCAACACAGTCCAGTCAAAAGAAACTCTGTTTTGGAATCCAGATAAACAAGTTGCATATAGCACAGCAGATGATACCTGCACACTGACATAATTAGAACTAGCTGCTCATCTTAACCATCAGATGAACTTTCTCCAGTTTCAGACTTGAATTAAAACTTTAAATCAGTCTTCTTAGTTTTAAATCAGTAAAGGATCCAAAAGGATTCTACATTGGTTTTTACCTAGTAACTAGATACTGTTTGCTGACAAACACCCGCAAAATGAGCACTAAATAACATAAGCCATATCCACATCAGCTCTATCTTCAGGCAAAAATCATTTGTAGTCACCACTGGAGCCAAACTATCTCAGGGAAAGAGAACAGCTGAGCAAAACCCTCAGAAAAATGCAAACATTGCTACAGCACTTTCTGATAGCAAGCAAAAAAAGTATACTGCAGAATGCAATTAGTGCTTTTCACGCGAGTTCCTCAACCCCTAACTGTCGCAAGCGCTATGGGTGCCTGAATGACTCAAATTTTACAAGTTTGTTTTGGGTGAAAAACTCGGAGGAGGGAAAAAAAATGAAAAATCTATTATGCACAATGCAATGAGGTCACAGTAAATGACCAATTTGAAATGAAACTACATACTGCCGATATTTTCCAGAACCACAGAAAACCTGTGTCAATAGGACACAGGAGTATGTCCATTCATTGGGACTCAAATCCCACTACATTTTGTCATAAATTATTCAGGCAACACCACTGGAACACAAAGACAAGATGCAGGGATGATGTTCTTATTTGCAAAATAGGCTTAATGGCTACTTCTACGGAAGTCCTAATGGAACACAACAGATTCTTCAATGGTCAGTTCTTGCTATTTTAAGTCTCAGCAGTCCTTCCCTGTAGCATACAGCATCCTTCACGTGTATTGCGTAAGCTACTTTTTAGGGATTTGTAACAGCAGAATTTGAAAAAAAAAAAAAGAAGAATAAAAGCACTAAAATATTTCTTTTGTTTGAAAAATCTATGCACAAAACTCAGCTTTTACATGCACTTCTGAAAT
The DNA here is from genome assembly GCA_024733675.1 of Psilopsiagon aymara. Taxonomy (NCBI): domain Eukaryota; kingdom Metazoa; phylum Chordata; class Aves; order Psittaciformes; family Psittacidae; genus Psilopsiagon; species Psilopsiagon aymara. The sequence goes on along the minus strand of JANRGW010030435.1, from coordinate 21,765 downwards.
TTCCAAGAAATGTCAACATTTTCAAATGTCAAATTTTTCATTCATATGATGCAGAGGAATCTCAGTACAGCTTCATTTTTATGACGGTAAACTTTGTGGGCAGAGTTTGGGGATAGCTATGGCATGAAAATGGACTATCAAAACAGTCATCAATTTCCCATGCAATACAGCAGAAAAAGTTCTAATATTCTTTTTAATTTCACACTGATGTAATACACTTAAGATTAACAACCCCTAACATAGGTGGGGTTTTTTTTCTTTAAGGTTGCAGCAAATGATATGAATCTTATTTCTCGTAAAATAAAATATATACAGGAAGTCTAAACTCCAAGGCTGAAGAGATGATTTAGAAATCTGTACAGTATAGCTCCTCAGAGTGACGGATGATATATAGAGAAAAAATAGACAACATTTAAAAAACTAAGCCGCTCAGTTGCAGCTGTGAAGTACGAGTTTGGTTTTGAGAATTTTGTCAGGTCAAAAATACTGGTAAAGTGTGTATTTGTTACAAATTTCAATATACACACCTGCACATACTTAGATCTCAGAGACCAGAAGGACTACTTTGCTGATCACAGCTTACGGCATTAGCAACTTAAGCTTCGGAAGTTATGAACAATATTTCTGTACAGTCTTAAAGACCTAATAGTACTCTCTGATGCCAAAGAATTATGTAATATTTTATAAGGAACATAATATAAATTAAAATAAATAACACCTTTCATATCTTAAGTCACTAAAAACTATATGGATTCACATGGTATTTTTCAAAGTGAAAGAGCACAAGACTGATGCTTATAGTTCCATTAGAAACAGTTATATGCAAAACACTGCTTTTTCCAATCATTAATTTCTTTTAAGATTTATTATTGCCCTATAGTACTTTTGTTTGAAAAGAGACTCTAGGGAGATGACACTTTCCTTGGATAGCATTGTTATAGCTGACAGAACGCCTAAAAGGCAAAACGCCTAAAAGGCAAAACGCCTCTTCTCTAGCTTTCAGCCTGAGCCAATCAAATACAGAAATTTTCAGCCTCTTCTAATCTTGAATTCTAGTTTCTGAAGTCTACAGAATAATTGTAGCTTTTGAGCAGAGAATCATTTTGTCACACAGGCCATTCTAGTTCATGAAAACGCTACTGGTGCCCTAAATACCATTAATAAAAAAAAAAATTTGTTCTTGGCATTGTAGACATGTCACCCTGATTAAAAATGATTGCATACTGTTAGCATTAATGCACATTTCATTACAAAGAAATGATCCCAGAAGGCACCTTACACTTACCTTCCCATCAAAAAATAATTTATACCTGGAAATATTATTTTTTCTTCCCTCTTGAGCTGTTATTATAGGCCCCTGCAAGAATTCCTGGGACCAGCTGAGTTAAACACTTCTACAAAGAGACAATCTGCACTGAAGAGCTTACAGAATCTTTCATTTTATTTTAGATAACTTGAAAGGAAGAAAGGTGATCTCAAGGGATATTTAGAGGCAGCTTCTTCTTAATGCAAAGGAAGGTAAAACAAAAGGGGCTGTTAGAAAGCTTGAGAAATAAACAACCAAGACATTTTGACTGCTCATCTGCAGTTCAGAATAAAAACTAACAGCAAGTGAGGCAACAGATAAGGCAGAGTAGAGCACAACTAAGCAGCTTTGCTTGGAAACATCTGATCACAAGTATATTTTAGAGGCATGCAGGGGAACGATTCAGGGTGGCTAAACCAAGAACCAAGCAAATGACCTTAACAGCAGAGTTCTGCACTGTTGTTAAGTGGAAAAAAATGGATTCAAGGTTTATAGGGGAGATGGCTTTTTCTCAGCATGAAGGAGACATCCAGGATTTTGAAAACTTTTTTGGCGATTAAGTCTCTGAGTTTGCTCCAGTTCAGTACAAGATGCTGTGACAATCTATTACAGGCAAGAGCATTTAACATTACCCAAGAGTTTAATGCTTAAGAAAAACCAAGCATTTATTTAACCATGGCACTCAAGCTACACCTGTACTATCCTTCAACCCCGGCTCCTCAGCTCTTGCAAAATCCCTGACTTTGGAAGTCACTTAGAAAATAAAGGTCTACAAAGGTCAGGACCACCCGAGTACAAGAAAGATACTTCATCACATACTGGAACAGAAGAAAAGCCAGAGCTGGGCATGCAGTGTAACCTGGCCAAGATCCACAAATAATACAGACACCTGTGCTGGCATCAATTCAAACTAAAGCAGCCATACGGTATGGCTCAGCCCTGTGTGGACATATCAAAATCGCATTTCATTAACGCAGCACTGGGGGTAAGCTAACCGCCTCTGCCTCCCTCAAGCTCTGGTACCTTCCTAACAGTCCACCACATCCACTGCTAGCTCAGCAATTCTGTGCCGCCCTCCACAGCTCCATGTCACGCACCAACTAGTGACCATGTTTAACAGTAACTGTAGGCATCTGTTTCCCTTTTCCGGCCCCCTACTGAAAACACTTCTGACATCAGCACTGTCTTCACAGCACCTAGAACACTTAAGTGAATTTTTCCGTTTTTTAAGCAAACCAGAACAGAAAACTGGACAGACTTAAATGCAAGATGACATTTAATAATTCAATAAACTACTCCAAATATCAAGGAGTTAACTGAACTTTGTGTAAGTCCTTTATTCATATGTTCACAGAAATTTTGACTCAGCCATTACGAAAATTAGCAGCCACCAGTAAAGACGGTTTGCTCTTCTTCCTTCCTTCTGCCTGCATTTTCACACTGACACAGGCACCTCAAGTAGCTCTTTACAGTCAATTGCACCAAGGAATCGATCGATGCAGCTAAAACCTGTGTGCAGCGGAGCTGCATTATATCATGAAACTGAGCATGGATCTGCATCACCGAAGTACTGTATTGTATCACAGCATGTCACACTGCAGCTGGCAACTTTGAAATCTTTATATGACTACTCGCAGACAAATTGGTAAAGAGGGCAAAAAGAGTAGCTTAATGAAACTCACTTTTACTTGCAATTCTCTCTGTCAGCAGCCTTAATATTCCTACTGTACTGAATCTTTGTTCAGAACTACCTCGTTTGACACACCTCCTCTGAAAAAGAAAAAAAACCCCTCACCCCCCCCCCAAAAAAAAAAAACCAAACCAAAAAAACAGCTTCTGCCTCCACTTCTGTCATTTTTTCTTAGATTTCACTCTTTATTGAACCAATAAAAGTTAAGTCCTTGCTGCTCAGGTTGATTATTTTCTCTCCCCACGAGGCCTCTGTGGGACTGTTTTTTCTTCAGAACGGAAATATGCATACTTCTGAAGCAGTACTCAATCATTTGATAATGAACATGTAACTTATATGGATTCTGTCCCCTATTGTCCCTCTGCTTCCTCTAATCCTTTTAACTTAGTGCGCAAAATTCAGATCAGCCCCAGTGAAGTGATTCCACAGCAGGCAGGAGTTTCTCTAACAAAGGTATCCTGTAAGATCATGTAACAGTCTCACAAAATTCTAGTCACAGGAGAGAAAGGACATTTTTGAAAGGCACACAAAGTTAGTTTCTAATATCTTAGAGAACACAAGATGGTCACACTGATTTATACCAATGCTAGTAAATATTTGTTTTCTGGAGCACAAATAAATCATTTTACATTAAGCAGTTGATTTTTGAAACTGAAAGCACATTAAACATTACAGCAGAAAATGCACTTTCATGTTAGATATTTTCTGGCAGTGTTCAAGGCCAGGGCGAACAGAGCCTTGGGTGACATAGTCTAGTGTGAGGTGTCCCTGCCCATAGCAGGGGGGCTGGAGCTAGACAATATTAATATCTTTTCCCAATCCAAACCATTCTACGATTCTATTTTTAAGTGTATCTAAGACATCGTTCTCACAAATTGAACAAACATCCTCCTACCAAACAGCTTGACCTTGTTTCAGTACAAGTGTTATGCAATACATAGAACTACAACGACAGGTATCTGCATCAGAGACAAATTCCAGTCTGCAGCCTGGATGAACAGTAACATTTAGCATTAACACTTCTTCAGGATTCTTTCAAAATAGCAGCTTATGAAAAATGCCCTTTTGGTACATATCAGTATATGATAATTTTGTCTTCCTTTTGCCTCATTTAAAATTTTTGCTACACTGCTCTGGGTGTGTACCTTTCATTACTAGGCCACTTCTTATCTTCATGCCTCTAATTGAAGAGTAATAACACCATAATGGGCCCAAAATGTCAGCGAAGTGTGAGCTGAATCAGATTCACTGCATTAGCCTCACCAAATTAAATCTTCATTTGCAGAAGGACATTCAAGGAATACACATGTAAAACAGAGCTAAGAGAACCTCCCCCAAAACTGTGACAAATGAAGCTGAATATCATTATAAGCACATGATATATTCTTTGTCCGAAATGAGGCTGTGACTGCTGTGAATCACTCTGAGAGCTATTATCCTAAATTTACTACTTTGAGTTTACTTTCATTTGTTTATCTGCGGTTTACATTTTTATTCTGTAAGCGTGACACTAGCATATAGATGGGTATTCCATGCTTCCTACGCAAGAATTACAGCATTAGAGTCTGCTTAATCTGGATTACTCAAAGTCCACATTTAATCTGTGCAAGCAGAGCATGAAAGAAATACAATGCACGTAAAAACCAAAGCTGTTTTGATTTGTTTTGTCTTTTCTTTTCCCCCCTAAAAATCCACAGAAAATTATTGGTTTGTTTCTTCAGATGTAACAATTAATTTTTCATTTCCCCAGGGTTTATGTTGGCATCAACTGATGGTGATTGTATATGAAAAGTTTTGTCCAAAGGCATGTTAGTATCTCCTGCAAACCAGCTATGTTAGTATCTCCTGCATTTAAAACAGATGATTTACTTTCTTTCTAGCAAATCATTTTCTATTAAATGAAGTTGATCAGTATTTAATTTCTGCTTCTGTGGAAGCAGGACTAGTAAAACTTTCTGAGGAATCTTGCACTACATTCCCACTTGGCAAAACAGGCACATCCTGCATAGGTTCTGTTCACCAGTTAGACATCACAAAGTTTGTGGGACTGCAAACTAATAAAATATACATATATATACATATATACACCTAAGCTTAAGGAAACTATCTTTCTGTGGGTTGACTTGGCACAGAAATTCTTCCAAATCAATTTACAAAAATTTGCATATTCATAACTTGTGTCCTGGTAATAACATGATAAATCCTTATACAGAATTCACAAAGCTATAGTAAGTACTTCTCATAAATGCAAGCTAATCTCCAACCATGTAAAATTTGTTTAACTAGTCAGTATCTAATCAGACATAGTAATTTTTAAGGGACCAATGACAAGGCCAAAATATTGTACAAATGGACAAATAAATTAACCTAAAATTAAAGGAATTATTCAAAACCAGAACTAAAAATCTTCTACAGTGCCTGAACCTGCAATAAGTCACCATGTAACTAGCCAGAAAGACTACCTGAATAAATATTATTACCCTATAATAGCCCTGCCAGTGAAAAAAAAAAAAAAAGTTTTCTTCCAGTACAAAATATTAATTTTGTTTGTACTGCAACTATTTTAGTGCAGGACTCAACACTGTTAAATCAAAATAAGTAGAAATTGCACCACTGATTACATGGAAAGGGAATCAAAATGTTTATTCTAGCCCCCAGGATAGAAGGTAGCACAACTCTAGAAACAGGTGGTTATCTCAAAACTCACAGTATTATAGATGGTTACTTGAGCAAATTTTAATCAAAACATTTCAGTCCTGTACTTTCCCAAACACATATGACATTTTGGACTCCTAGCTAGCAGCCCCCCTTTCAGAAAAGCTTATGCTTTAAATAAGCAGCCAGAATTGAGGTAGCAATTCACTGCCAAGTTGAGTCTCAACCTAGAAAATTATTTGGCTGCCCGTGCCATAGAGCTCAACCCTGTTTTACTCTCTGCTGGGTACCAACCCTGGGGAACTGAACTTAGTGAGGGCTGCTGTATAGCTTTTTGTGGGTTTCTATGTGTTATTACTGCTCTCATGGCTTTCTAAGAATGTCATCCTCAGCAACAGCGACCAGATTTTCAACATATCAGTTCAATTAGCCACACAATCAAAATGGACAAATCTTCATAACAGCGCAGAACAGAGAGTGCTAACGTCTCTTGAAAATCTGTCCCCGACTACAGATGCGAAGTACTTGAAAACCTAGTTCTGAGCTTTTAAAAATCTGTTTTCATATGCTCAAAACCAATCCTGCAGCCAGTTTTGGAACTTCTGACACCATATTTCTACCAGAGAAGGAGCAAGAGAAGAGGTAATCTAAACCAGTCTAAGTAAACCTACTAAATAAAACTATTTTAAATGACAACGCTTACTACTACATTTATTGACACCATCCATGCACTGGTTTTGGGGTTAGCCCCTCTTTTATTTATATATTAGCCTTTCTGAGCCAGAACTGAGCACCTCTTAACTTTTGCTAGTTCCTCACTCATGTTAGCCTACAATATTGCTAGTGATAGTAGATGAGCTGTCCTGAAAGAAAAAGCAGCAATTCCTTACTCTCTTTTCCTGTAATCAAAATTGGTCAAATCTACGTAAATGAATTGAGTTTACACAATATGGGAAAAAAAGACAAAATGGAACATTAATCCAACTGGTAATTAATACAATTGCAAAAGAGAACATAGCTTTTGCTATTTAAGTGCATTTGGATGGTAGCACTTAGCTTTAATGCAAGCCCCAGGAATCACTACCTAAAAGAAACTACTATGCAAAATGGGCTTGGATTATACATTCTTAAGCTCTCACAGCTTTGAACTCCAATATGGAATACAGAGGCCAAATTTCTGCCTTCAGCACAATTACTTGTCCCAAAGACAGGAATAAAAGTCGTTTTGTTACTGGAGTTCCTTTGAAGATATTTAAATTTAGCAGTACAGCAGTAGTTGCTTTCACTTTTAGGTTCAAATGCTAAGTTCAATTTGGCCAATTCATTCAGCTGTTGCATTACAAAGTCAGCTTTAGTCAGTTTCCTGAACTGCCATACAGAAAATGTAGAATCATCAGACTTTTTTGCATGCTGTGATTAGGTCTGTAAAGCATCTGTTAAGGAACTCGTGCCTTTAAACAATATACATGACACTAAATGTAGAAGTGTTTGGCTTTTTACTGCTACCACCTGCCCTGGTAATGTCAACGTTTTATTTTCTTAACACAAACTCTCTTCACTGCAGTTACAAATATAGGCCTTTTAAGGAGGCACCATTAATTCACGTTTATCTAAACACAGACAATTCTTACGAGACAACAAAAACATCAGGGACTAAATGCAAAAACCTTCTAATACCCTAGCACATAATTACATTATTCATTAGCAAGTAACTTCAATTGAGTGTAGTTTAATGTTTCCTTCCTGCCCCTTGAGCAAGCACAACACGAAATAGTTAATCAACTGTCAATAAAATCTGACACAGAGACTCACAGAAGAGATCCACCCCAGCCTACCCTCAAGGATCAAGAGAGCTTACCCAACTTAAACACTGACTTAAGAAGAGAGGATGGCAGATAGTCTGTGCTTCCTTCATCATAGAGCAGAGAAAAATTGCCCTGTAAGACTTGTGTGCCATCTGTTGTTTCTTCTGAACAACTCCATGTCTTGTGAGAGGGGCTGGTCTTTCACGAGGCACACTGCAGATGGGGACATCTGCCCTCATCAACTCAGACCTCCCCTTCCAACAAAATCAGTAACCAGGTTGATTTGATCTCAACTTGGTACAGTCTGGGTAAGGAGCAGAACACAGGTAAAAACCATGAAGTCCTAGTGTTTTAGAAAACCAACCTATTAAAACTTTGTTTATTTACCAACAAATTATTTAATAATATAATTACTTAATAAAACTGCTGCCATTTAAACACCTTTGCTCCATGCCTCTTAGGAGGGTCAATTTCCAACAACTATACTGGAGAAACAGAATTAGGATTGCTTTACAAACATAAATCCACACTCTGAGGAACAGCGAGACCCAGCACACACTGCAGCGGCAGGTCACGCCCTCACCTCACTGAGCCTTGTCAGCCCTTCTGGTCCTCCTCACCCTCGCTCAGCTGCCCCTTCTCCAGCGCTTACCTACGCTTTTTTTCCCTCTTTTATTTTTTCCTCCTTCTTTTGCCAGGCTAGGGAGGTAAGGCCAAGGAAAAGATGAACGAAAAAAGCCCGTTTTGGTTACTGCCCGCGAACTTACCTTCCCAGAGGAGGTGGCAGGTCCACAAACCGATCAGCCCTCACCTGCCCTGACACCCACACCCTCCAGCGGGCGAGGCAGAGGAACACCCGCGCTCCCACTACCCTCGCTCCAATTGGCTGCTCGGCAGGAGAGGCTGAGACACGGCTTGAAAGCACCAACCAGAGGCGCACGCATGGCGGCTGTGGGGCGCGCAGGAGGTGTCGGCGAAAGGCGGGCTTTCCCTTCCCGGGAGCCAGGCGCTTGCGTTTGGGGAGAAGTGAAAACCCCAGTTGGTGTCCTCCGGGTGAAGTGTAATCTGTACGTTATGCTTCTCAACCTTATATTTGTTTGGCGCTATAGTTAGCTTCCGAGGTAAAGTGTCAGTGCCCTCTTGAGGTATAGCCTTGTTTTACCTAACCTGCGTCTTTCCAATACTATGCAACAAACTCTTTAATACCACAGTCACCTTTTAAACCAGGGAAAAGGTGCCTCAACTGATTTTGGTTAATAAACCCGGGCATCTTTATTGATGCTGAACTGGCTGGCCTGCTTGCTGATTATTAGCCCAGTTCTATCATTTCCTAAACCGGGAAGTGACTCAGGTACAAAATTAGAGGATTGAGTGTAAGTCTGGAAGAAGTTGACTGCTTTAAGTGAGTGCTGTGTTGGAGAGATTGTATTCTTCTCTGGGATGTTGGAGAGCTGTTCATGTTACCTGTTTGGCCTTCAGGGATTTTTGTTACTTAGTCCCTCCTGGCATACTGTAGCATCAGTGGCTTTCCTGACCTTTCGCTATTGTTTCATGTTGCTGCTGCCTCCTAGCAGAACTAAAATGCAAGAGTAAATTAGGAAAGGAAAACTTGAAATGGCCTGAAGAAGGGAAATATCATAAAAGGGCATTTTAATTTCTGAAATATCTGTATAGGTAGTTAGATAGCAGGGTGTGGAGTTAGGGGGATGACTGCTGATGACTTCTGGTTGGTTTAGGTTTTTATTTTTTCCTGAACTGTAAATATATTAATTCGGTTTTGTCAGTCACACTGGCTTATTTTTATCATTCTGATGATTATTCTTATATTCATTATTATGTTAGTGGCTTGTTCAACTCTGTTTTATGTACCCAAGAGTATGGGATGGGTACTTCATAATTATGTTAGCTTTTTGCATTAATATGTGATCTATAATGTTTTGGAGCCATCCCCTACAATTTATTTAATTAGGTTGCTTGGCCTGTGTGTTAAAAGTCTTTCAGCATCTTGAACAGTAACCTAATTGTCTGAATATCAGAAAGACAATCTTATTTTGTAAGAAATTTGACAGGATTTTTAATATTCTACTTGGCCAAGTCACAGCCATATTTCTTCTGCAGTAGTGGTAAAATCTGAGCATATCTTTAAGAATTTTGAATTTTGGAAGAGCTGTCTTAAGCAGTAAGACTTTTATTCCCCCCCTCCCCCGCTTGAACCATTTAGCTCAAAACTTCTTAATACAGTACATGTTTCATAAAAACAGCATATACTGAAGTGTGTATCTATGTAGAAATGCAACTTCAAATACATAAGCACCATCATAGAACTTAAAAGAAGGATGCAGTTTTCCTCTTTTCTTGATGATTGGCAATAGTAATGTGCTGCAAAAGTAGTAAAAAGTAAATTGTCTAATCAGTAGTCAATGTAGAACCTGTTTATTTAGGTGCCTATTGTGAAAATTATTATTCATCTTCTTTTTTGTCAGAGCTATAGCTTCTTATGATGGTATCAAGTGCTAATAAAATTTGAAATCAATTTTAATGAGACCTCAGGACACCTCACTGTGAATGCACAACTGTTCAGCTCTCAAACTTGTTCTTCCTGCAACCCCCACTTCCCTGTGGGGGAATATGTTGTGGCCAAAATTTCAAATAATATGTTGTGACCAAATTTTCCAGGTGTTCGAGGTTTTTGTGTGTGGTGGTTTGCTGTTTCTGTTTTTTTAAGGGGGGGTTTATTACGAACTGACTTGTGTAGTTTGTACTATAAGTATTTGAAAGCATGTAGAAACTTGGTTGCAGATATTAAGTGGGTCTCAAGATACAAATATTGCAGTTGACTGTTAGGAATTTCTGCAATCCTGCTGATAGCAAACCTGTAGCTGTGAGAAATGCAAGCTTCATGGAAACTGTTTTCTTCTTAGTATAAAGACTTCAAAGCTGGGGTGGGAAGGAGGGCACAATTCTTAGGTTCTGACACTTTTTCATATTGAAAACCAAGAGGTAGCTTTTTGCAAATGGATTCTGGGTGATAGATTTGTCTTTTCAGTGCTATGTCTATTGAACAGTATACATTTGCTGTGGTTTTGTCAGGTGATGCATAACCTTTTAATCATTCTGTCATCTTTCTGTTTCTGGACTGGTGGTGAACTGTCAGGCTTGTCGCCTGCAGTTCAGCGTATTATCCAAATTTTTATAGAAATTGTTGAAATTGCATGATTCCTTTCACTTCATTTAAGTGCTTGGCAGCAGTTCCTTCATGGGTATAGCTGTTGTTTTTCCTCTCTACTGAATGTTCTAGCTCTTGCAATGTCAGTTCCTTCACCAGCCATCTGTCTTGCTGGCTCACTCACTATCTTAACAGCTCTTCTTCTCAGACTAGATGGAAGTCCTAGAGAGTACATTATCAGCTGTTATTTTTTTATTGAGAAGCTTTTAAAACAATTGGTGCTGCACACAAATATCCTATATTTCAATCCTCTCTATTCAGGCCTCGGCGTGTACGAGCCTCCTCTTTCTTTTTCTGGGTTATTATGCAGTTTGTTTTTCTGTCACTTCATTCATTTTCCTGAAATTTTCAGAGTAATTTTCTTCAGTTTGACAACCTAGTTTGCCCTGAATTCTATATAGAAAGCCAAAATGCAAGGAAAGTCTAATCCAGTTCTGTTTGTTGTGTACCAATAACTCTGCTCTTTAAAAATCACTGCACGAGGCATCTAAATACTATATAAATCAGGTAATAGCTCCTGAGAAACATAAAATCAGTATCTTTTGTTAAGAAGTAGAGAACAACTTTGTAGCATTACAAATAGGATAGATGCTCTTGTAGCTGGCATATTGCTAATCAATCTAGCCATCTTTTTTATAAAAAGTTCTATTTGCTTGTAAGCGAGTCAGGCCAGGATGCAAAATTCCTTTATGAAGCCCTAAGTGTATAGTATCCCTATTATAGCAGCAGTTTGTCTTATTTTTGTACACTCTACTAGTTTTATTATCTGCCAATAGTGAAGGTTCATTTAATTAGTGTTCAGAGCATTATAAACTGCTACTTGCTGTTACTGCAATTATCAGGGGTACAAATGAATGTTTTAATAAAGATAGGGCATACCAGGCTTTTTAATGAATGTTGATAAGTGTTTCTCAGACCCTCTGCTCCTTTCCTGGACAAATTCAAATACTCTTTATTGCCAGTGCCAATTAGTCAGCCAAGCATCTGTAACTGGCAGCTGTCCTCATGAAGAAAGCCCCATGAGATTAAAACTCCTGAGACACTGATTTCCATGGTGGATGATACTGTTCATCATTTTCTGAGTGTCTTTCATATCTATTGTTTCGTAAAGATAAAGAAAACCAAGTCTGCTTAGTTAGTAACTAGTAATTAGTAAGCTGGATTTTATTTCCCTGCTGTACTTAACAATCTCCAGGGTAAATTTAGACCTGTCATTTAATATCTCCAGTGAGGGACTGTCTATGTGAGGAAGGTTTGTTTCCAAACCAAGCTATTGCAGCTGAAACAGGCCTTCTCCCATTGTGATGATGTTATGCTGGTAAAGATGTGTACATAATAGCTCGGTGTGGGAGTTTAGATTGGATATGAGGAAGAAATTCTTTACTGTAAGGATGGTGAGGCACTGGAATGGGCTGCCCAGGGAATTTTGAATGCTCCATCCCTGGTGGTGTTCAAGGCCAGGTTGGACATAGCCTTGGGTGGCATGGTTTAGTGGGAGGTGTCCCTGCTCATGGCAGGGGGGTTGGAACTGGATGATCTTAAGGTCCTTTCTAACCCTAACTATTCTATGGTTCTTGGCTACAAAGTTAAAGCAGTGTTGCTATATTAGTAACAGACTTTATGTTCGTATAGTAACTCCAGTGGTATGGAAAAGCTTGTCGTCTTAATAAAAGTTACACACTGTCTTTCTGGTATTGCCTAGACTTTTTTTGTGTAGTGTTTGTGCAGAGAAAGTGAAAACAGTCAAGTAAGGCAACAGGATGGAGGAGTCTGAGAGTATAAATTGATTTATTTTCTTTCTTTCAAGCAAGTCAAATTCCTGCACCCAGTAGGAAATTGGATTCCTGACCTTCAATAGGAAGGTAGCCTAGTGGTAGCATTTGAGAAGCTGTCTCCAAAACCCTATTAAGTGAGGTTCTCCTGTGTTCCTGACAAGCCTTGTGATCAAGTATGGCTGTGAGAGGCAGATAAATTTGAAAATGTCCAGAATTTGGCAACTGTGAACTGACAACTGATAGACTTTTCCTCTCATTGAGTGAAGCTGTAGATATCTTATACTAAAAAAAGCAAGTAGTCACATCCAAGAAAACTGCAGACAGAAGCCAAGTTACCTTCTCTCATTGTCACTAGGATGTACTCTGGGCTCAAACTAAGTGTTATACCATAACTATTAAGGAAAGTCATCACTGTTAGGTGAACACACTGCCTATGTTAATTTACTGTGCTGGAAAAAACAAGTAATCTCTCTCCAGAAGAATAAAACTATTCACCAGAATGTGATTGGAAAGCTATTTTAAGAGCAGACAAAATCCACTTACATGCCAGGGTAGAACGAACTGTCTGCTACTTGCATCCTACTAACTAGAAGGCAACTCTCAATTAAAGCTCTCTGGAAAAAAAAAAAAAAATCATTAGGCTTCACAAGATTTCAAATTTTTTGCTTTAAATAATCACTGTTACTAAAGAGAATTCCTGATAACAAAGCAGTCAAAATTTGAACCAATATAGTTCAGGAAGTGAAGTGAATTTAAAAAAAAAAAAAAAAAAAAATCAACTGCATTACACTAATGCAATCTTTCTATCACGGAAAATAGAGGCTTTAGTTTCATCATAGTTTTGACATTGTATTCTAATAAGATTTACATTTTATTAAAACCATCTGAATAAGTCACACTTCAGTTGCCAAGACATGCTCATCTGTAATATCCTCAAGTAACAGAAACATCACTATGTAGGGCTTATTAAACTTCCCACACTTTCTTAAACAAGGCAGACTGACTTACAGTTGATTCAGTAGGAAGTTAGAGTAACCTTCCATATTCTGTAAAAATCAATAATATAAGATGGTATAATTTGTGCTGTGGTGCAGACCTAATGACCATGCATAGGTAAATTCTGAATGGAGAAATCTGGAGCTGGACCATACAGCATTGTCAGAAGTAGCTCTTCAGAGGCAGATTATGAAATTAGAACTGTAATCTCTGCTTGACATAGAGTTAATATGCAGCTTTTCCAGGGCTGAAGCTGTTTACTGTTTCTTCCATCTGTCAGGATTTTCCTAGGTTCCATGGGAAATGCATACATACATTTGAAACTGAGATTGCATAGAGGAAAGCTTTCTTTGTGGGCATGTTACAGAGCCCTTTGTAAGAATTTTAGGTAGCTGCTGGCAGACTACCAGGTTGAATGGATGTAATGGAAGTAGTTATTTACAATAATTAAACAAATTAAAAATCCTTTTTTCCCCTCTTCTGTGTGACGCTTGAAACTTGATTGTGTGAGAGAAACTAGTGAGAAAAATAACAGTCAAAAGCACTAAGACCTGAGGGGAATGATTTACCTGAATGGAAGCCTATGTGGGGTTTTCTTTTAGGACAGGATTTAGCTTTTTCTTTTGGTGTGCCAAGTCTGCAAGGTTAATGTATAAACTAAACTCACAGAAATCTACCTTTGTGAAGTAACAAAATCAAGTATCACATTAGATGGCAGAGATCAACTCTCTGTATCTGTTGTAAGTTACTTGTGCAGACTATCTTGGAAAGTCAAAACATACTGAAGGAATACTTACTTTGTGCTGACCAAGTGATCTGTAAGGTAATCTTCTGCACCTATAGATTGACCCTCATGTTCCATAGCCTTTTCTTGCAGTACCGAAACACAGACTAAGTATAATTAGATGTGTGCATCAGCAGCCTGTGTACTGTGTTTCAGAGAAACTTTCAGTAAAGCTTCATATGTTCAGTGAAGATTTAGCTGTGCCTGTACTTTTTGATCTTAAATATCTTGAATACATGACTGTTTTGCTTTGGAAAACATAAAGAGCAGAATATTGGGCTAAAGCCGGAGTTTGAGAAGTGATGAGAAGGCCGGCTTTTTAAAAGTTCCAGTTTTCTAGTTCTGTCACTTACATTGTTTGAAAATTAAGAGTTTAGCTAGGAAGCTGAAAGGACAAATTCAGGGCCTTCTCTCGGTGAACAAAAATGATTTTATACCCAAGGCATGCCCATACATTTACAGCAGTATACAACTGAATTGGGTCTGCCACTCTGTGGTAGCTGACATCTTGTGCTTTGTTTCCATTGTACATTGCCCTTTGAAAGGAACGCTTATCATACAGCTGATACCCTGTCAGCAACTAGAGCAATGTACATAATTGCACTTTATCAGGACGGGGTTTTTTCAGTAATTTTTCCATCTTTGGTGTGGGAGTAAGAAAAGTTTCCCCAAGACTAGAAACAATGAAGTGCTGTTTTTAGACTACACAGTCATCTTTACTTTTGCATTTTCTTGCTATGTTTGAAGGGTACATGCAGTTTAAAGTTAAAGCTCCATAGAGCTTTGTTTCATCATGAAAAAGTGATGATATGTGCATCCTCTAAGACTAGCAAGAATCCTCATCTCTCGTGTGTATGTCAGAAAAATCTGCATACTTACAGTAAGGAATTAATTATGGGCACTAATTGTTGGTGTTTCTTCCTCCCTCCCTTTCTCAAAGAGGTACTAAGGGATTCCAATATGGATTATATCCTTCTTTACTCTCAGTCTTGAGGACACAAACTTCTCTCTACCCTCTGAATAGATTTTACTAACATATCCCAGTCCCACACAGAAATAATAAGATTAACAAGACTGTTATCTTCATTGGTCTCTGCCAGTTCTTTAGCTTGGATAAGAGACTCCTGTCTGCGTTGTGTTTTCTAGACTCTCCCTGTCTTTTCATTCTGCTGGCAGGGTCATCAGTGGAGGCAAACTCTTGAGCTGGATAAAGCATTTCTATAGAAAAAGCTTTGAGACTTTGATCTCCCTTCTGTATGGCAGTACTGGTTTACAGAAGTAACTGTGCTAAGGAGTCAGGAACTGATGACTTCTTCTTCCAGTCTGTGATATTTGAAGTGTTTCAGGGCACACCCACTATTCTAATGTATCTTCACTTGTAATTTCTCACTGAGACAGAATTTCTCATTATTATCAGTACCAGTGGCAGACAGTTCTGCTTAGCAGTATGGGAAGGGTGGAGTAGCCTGTATAGAAAGCTACAACCTCTCAACTGATAGCTGCTAAATTATTTTGGAAATAATATTATCTCTTCCCAGGCAGGGTTAACCTTTTCTCCACCCATTAACTGCTTGGTAAAGAAGGAAAACAAAGTTTCACAATTCCCTGAAGCAAGTGATCGTGAATCTTTCTGCTGGCTTCTTTGCAAATACTCTAAAGGAGCCTATGGATTTTTACTGCTTTTTCCAACATAGCTTTCAGTAAGTGAAGGGAGTAAAGTGACTAACTCCTCTTTTGGCAGACAGAAGATTAAAGCAAGACATCCTGCTTAACAGTGAATAGCTTCTACTGTACTTGAAGCACAGTATAGGTGGGCAAGAACCAAAAAAAGAAAACTCTGAAGCCTGATTTGAAGCAAAACTGTAAATCAAATGGTAATTTGTTTAGAACTAGTCAGGAGGGACAGATGGAATCCTGCGGTTCTCCCTGCTCCTTGAGTCAGTTTTTAAAATATATTGAAAGCTGGTGTACTCTTGAGTGGCAAATGTGGCTT
This sequence comes from Psilopsiagon aymara, assembly GCA_024733675.1. Taxonomy (NCBI): domain Eukaryota; kingdom Metazoa; phylum Chordata; class Aves; order Psittaciformes; family Psittacidae; genus Psilopsiagon; species Psilopsiagon aymara. The sequence continues at coordinate 5,535 of JANRGW010030435.1, read as the reverse complement.
GTCAGAAGTTATTTTTGCTATTCTTACTACTGAAATAGATTGTGCTTGAGTTACATTAGTTGACTGGAGTCTTAAGTACCACAAAGCAAATACTTGTCTCGCATTTATGTGGTTAAACTTTGAAATTGCGTAACAGTAATAGAATGCTGTTCAAAATGATGCCTTTTAGCAGGAAAGGGGGTGGGAGTTGGTGTGATAGTATGGTAAGCAAATATTAAACTTTTTCCTTAGGTGTATTCTTTAGAACAGTACTCAGCTACTCAGAGCAGTGTCTAGGACACTCTCTCTGCAGTTTGCATTACACTGGTAGTGCATCTTGTGGTATTTTTCCCATGAGACAGAGATACAAGTCTAAGCCTTGATGTATATTTCATATTTAAATCAGAACTTCATAGCTTATGTTGTCTAATTGTAACATGTTCTCTAGTAGCATACTTCTGGAGTAAACATCCTCTTGATTAGCTGAAGAATATACAGTTTGAATGATCCCAAAACTGAACAGAGTTGTTAAATCTTGTTCTAATTGTGTAGTTGAGCTGCACCATGGGTCACATGCCAGTTTCAAGATTCAGGTTTCCACAGACATGTGGAAATGTTAACAAAGATCACCTTAAATAATTGTTTCCCATATTTTTAAGATGCCAGTTTAATGTTTATCTACTCTGTGTATGTAATGCTGAAATTTTTAATGCACTTTCAAAGTGGATACCAAACCATTTCATCAGGAATGCTCTCTAACTGCAAATGTCGGCAAGAATAGTCCTTGTATGCAGGCATAAAGCTAAGAGGACAGGCAGAAGCTAAACTTATGAGTTGAACATTGGTTGTGCATAGATGACTTCTATTTTGTAATGTCCGAGACATCTTGGGTTCAGATCTAAAGAAGACTGTATGGTCATCTTAAACTGAAGCTAATGAAAATTCTGAAGCTAATGGAAATTCTGTCTGTTTGAGAATTTTTAAAGAATTTGGTCCTGTGTGTTTCACATTGAACTTCTAAGAGTCTGTATTCGCAGATTTTGTAAAGTTGTATTTTTTTTAGGACAAGTAGCAGGAGACTTTTTTTAAAAAGTCAAAAAAAACCCCAACTAAACACAACAAAAAACCATCCACTTTTTTATAGCAGCCTAAGAGAAGTCTCAGAAAAAGGCAAAAAAGAAACCTGAAGAATGAAAGAATGACAGAATAAGTTCTGTGCAGTTCTTGTATTTGGACTAGCACTGGTTCACATCATCTGTGCTAGCTGTAGAATAGCAGGTGAGTGAAGAATACAAACCTACATAGAAACATTTAACCTGAAACCTAGTAGGCCAGCAGCCAGAGGGAATAAACATCACACAGAACAGCAGGCATGCTGCCCAGGCATCCACTCCCATTGAGACGGGGGTCAGTTCACCGACAGAGTGCTTTCTTTCTGTTCTTTAAATATACTTGTTAAACCTCAGACTTGTAAATCAAGATTCAAGACAGAGATGCCTCAGTCTCCCTTCACTGAGATTTTCTATAATCATGAAGTTGCTTGCTCCTGCTTTGACTTAAGGGGATAATTGCTGCTCACTTCATTAAGTATGGCACCACTCTGCCTGCTGGTTTTGGAGTAAAAGCTAAGTGACTCTGACAGTGTAACCATGAAAGGGCAGTATTTGCATGACTAAATCAGGAATCTCCAAAATCTGGTGACTTCCCAGTGGATAAATAAAACCTTATGTGCAGGGCTTACTCTCTATCCCATCTTCTTCCTCTTCTTATCCCCAGCCCAAGCACTAGAATCAAAGTTGAGCAGAACTTACTCAAGAAACAAAATGTTGTATTCATTGCAATTCTACATGTTTCTTAAAGTACTTGTTCAAGAAAAAATAAAATGGAAGTGAACACCTCTGCACAAATCTTTGACAGCATTGTATTCTCAGCCCAAATTATGGGCTATTCCTCTTTATAACAGTGGCACAATTCAACTATAGTTTAATGTTTTTCCAAGTTTTATAGTGAGTTTGACCTGCAGTACATGAAAGTACATGATTGTTTCAATTATACTTGGATAGCAGTGACAGTTTCCTTCTGTTTACTCTGGAGTATAGCAGAGAACTTAATATAAATGCTTAAAATCTATAGTTAAAGATTCACAAGTTGGGAGCTATACCTTCAAAATTACTGAGAATATTACTTGCCACTTAGAGTGAGTGACCAGGATTGCTCCTTTTAAGTTAGCAGGCCCTCTCTTGTAGGAGGAAGCCATTCAGTAACCACTTATTGCATAATGCATTTAAATATGTTCTTGGAAGGGTAGATTTGGGAGCATCATACCAAGAATTTAAAGACATTTATGTGGATAAGTTGTATTTAATGCCAAGCATTGCTAGAATTCAAGCAGAAAAACAGTACTATACAATACATAAAATTATTCTTTCTCTTTTTAGAATTGTAGAAAATGCATAGGTCATCTCAACCACAATCCACAAACCACAGGGAACAGAACACCATATTAGAAGAATTTTTTGGTAATATATTGTATTTTGGTTCTTCTTCATACATGTTTACATCTTCTCACTCTCCCTTATATAGATAGCAGTAAAAAAACACTTATCTCTGATTTTCAATGGCACACTGGTTTTTAACTGCAGCATTTTTGTACAGATTGTGCTTGTAAGGATTTTTTTAATCTTTAAAATAATAATAAAAAAAAATTCTGGGTGCATTGCTATGTAGTGGAATCATAAGAGTGGCTCTCATGTTAAAAATATTTCCAGGTCAGTATTTTTTGTGCAGGTCTTTTCAAAAAGTAGACTTTTACTTAAGTGTAACGGAAACATTTCCATGATTTCAGGAATCTACTAAAGAAGTTAAAATAAACATTTTCACAAAGAGATAACAACTTGAGATTTACTGTGCTGAATGCATTATAACTGGACAGGGAAAGTTGTTGTGGATCCTACCTCAGGAAAATATTGATTGTTTATTGCCTGAGCTGACATGTAAGCAATTAACATAAATGTTCTATTTGCAATAGCCTTTAGCATAAATAATGTCAGGGTAACACGAGTGTCCTATTAAAAATAGTTTGGGATGACCAGATCACCGGCTCTATTAAAAGCATGCCACACTAGCTTCATTAGCACAAAGCAGCTTTGTCTTTGTCCTAACTGACCAGGTGAAAATATGAATGTGGCAGCAGGCACTGAGACTCATTTTATGAATTATGACAGTGCAGGGGTGTGGTCAGAGCTTAGCTTTTCTGGTAATTTTAGTGGCTTCTCAAGGGCTTTTGCAGGCAGCAGCAACTGAAGATGTACAACTGAAATATCTACACTGCCCTTCTGGTATTAAGCTTTTTTATTCCTACCCAAAAATGAGAACCTATTTAAGGTTTAAGTGTCCTTTTAAATTAGAAACAAACTGCTACTGTGAGAGATTCAGGCTGGGTTAGGTAGTGTATGCTACAGTTACCATCACTAAACAGAGCTAGATCAAAATGGTTGACTTGTCACTCTATAGTAATTGTTCCCTGAGGAAAAAATTCAATAACATAGCTTAAATCACACATAGCTGATCACGTGCTTGGAGGCTTCTATGGTGCCGAGACTAAAAGGCAGAGAGGTAGGGAGGAGCTCTGTCAGGAAATCTTTAATTCTACTGGCAGGGGGGAAGCTTGCCTTGCATGCAGTCATGCACAAATTGATTTTAACTTTACAGTAATGTGCTATTAACTCCGTTCCTAAAAGGCTTCTTTTGAGGGCCTGATGTTATGCCCCTGCGTATCCAAGGTACCCATCGGAAGGAGTTTTTGGATGTGCAGTGACTTTGGCATAGTACCCAACCTGTTCCACTTTTTTATTACAGTAAAGCACAAAAACTGTTAAACTGTAGCCTATATAAGATAAATGTAACATATGTTATCCTTGTAATGAATTGCATACATAACTCTTAAAATCATTAGATGGAAACAAAAAAAAAAAAAGTCAAATCAATGAAATATGAGCAGTACTAAGCTTTTATTCAGACTGGAGAAGCTTTAATAACATGGGAACTGATTAACTTGCTTTTAAATACCTGCCTTACTGATTCCAGCAATTGCCCTTCTGGCTCTCTTCCTGCTTTAATACATGATACAGCAATGTGAGGAGTGTGGGATGCCTTATACACAATGAATTATTTCTTGATACAGGGCAAAAGTGTTACGAGTCTGCTAAATAGTCTGCATTTGTTTTTCTTCAGGAAACAATTTTTTAATCTTAGTTTGTTTCTTCAGTTTCTTATCAAAATCCACATAGAAGGTGTGCAAGTTACTGGTCTGGCTGCAGGCAGTCTCCTAAGCTAAACTTTTCTATCTACACCCAAGAGGAGTGCTGAGTTTGTTTTGCCAGCCTCACACTTCCCTTGCCACTCTGAGAAATTGTAAGTCAACCTGTATTACCAGTAAAGAAAAAAATAAAATACAGCTGCAGCCTACTCTAGGGTAAAGCATTGTCTTTTGACAGCTAAGCAATCTTTGACAACAGAAGCTACCACACATAGAAGCATTTAAGAACACTTGCTGCTTGATTATGCATGTTTAATATGCTTGCTCAATTCCCTGTTCATCACTCAGCACTGAGGGGAAGCCTGAAGCATCAGATACAGCAATGCTGGGCTGTAAATGACTTCATGCAGGATAGAACTTGTCAATTGGCCTTAAATATAGTGGAATTTTGTCCTCTCTTCCCTGACACCTATTCCTAGAAACACTGTGCTGGCTAGTTGTCTCTGCTGGTTGTCTTGGCTCTTGGGGGTTACGGGGTAGTAATCCATGCACAAATATGAAATTGCTGCTGTGCAAATCTATACAAGCACTACGGATAAGGAGGGTACTCGAGGAAACCATTTTGCAGTCTTGTCTATAGCACTACCTTACCTGTATGACAAACACTGCCCTTATCTCTTCCACTGCTAAACCACGAGAATGGGTTCAATATTCCAGGAACAAATGAATATATTTAGATGTTTGGGTTTGTTTTTCTTCCTATGTATAACTAAGCAAAGATATTTGCAGTTAACCAGTCATCCTTCTATTCTCTTCCCTTCCCCACCCCCGGAAATTAAAACAACGAAACTACTTAAAGAACCTATGCGCTGCACCGCTTTGTTCCTCGCGGTCCACGCTCCCTGCCAGACAACTCGAATCTTCATCAGCCTCCGGCGCCTGGGCGCCAAAAGCCACTCCAGCCGGACGCCGCCGGCAGCTCGGGGCCGAGGGGCCGGCGGGGGTGCAATGCGGATGGGAGGGGAGAGGGAAGCTTTACCTTCCGTGTTAACCGGCGGAGCCAGGGGCGCCTGGATCTGCTGCATCCACGCCAGGGGGGCGGCGGCCGGGTGGGCGCTCAGAGTGCCTGGCGGAGGCGGCTGCGCGGTAGCGCCATCGCCGCGCCGGGGAGCGGTGGGAAAGGAGCGCTGCCGGAGCCTCCGACAGCCGCGGGGAGACTCAGCCCCTGGGCGCTGAACAGCTCCACGGAGCGCCACAGGCGGGGCCGGCGCAGCGCTCCCCGCCCCTGGGCGCGGTAG
>JANRGW010030434.1:17714-31679 GCA_024733675.1 Psilopsiagon aymara | reverse complement strand
AGAGCTCGGGCGCGGGGCGCTCCGCACCGCTCCGCATCGCCCCGCACGGACCTGCCCGCGGCCCCGGAGATGAAGAGAGTTTGCACGCTGCCCCTCTGGCTCTGGCTCGGCATTGTCTCGGAGGCAGGTGAGCGCCGCGGGGCTCCGCTCTGCCCGGACCGACCGGACCGCACCGGACCGGGGCTGAGTGCTGCCCGATCTGCCGCCCGCCCCGCACCTGCGGGCGCGCTGGAAGGGAGGGGACCCGGCGCTGCCCCTCGCGGCTCCTACATCCCGGACGGGGATGTGCCGGGATCCAGCGCTACGTGTCCCGGCGTCTCCCAGCCCCGACGGGGACCGGCGCCGCCCGCCGCGGGGTCCCCCAGCCCTGGCCGAGACGCGCGGCGGTGCCCGCCCGGGTGTCCCCGGCGGCTGTGACCGCGTCCCCGCAGAGAGAGGATGGGACGAGACGCGAGGCGAGGACGCTGCTGCCGTCCCTGCGGGTCGCGGAGTGACCGGGGGGGAGCCCTCGCCGTGCCCGTGCCTCGCGCTGCGAGCAGGGAGAAGCCGCATGGGACTCCCGCAGGGGGGGTTCTCTGCGCCGGGCCGGGAGGGGAGGCTGGAGGCCGGCTCCATGCGCTGAGTGTTTGGTTTTCATGCACGGGGTCATTAATTTGTGAGCGCCGGGCAACGTGTTGGGGAGGAGGGTGCGAGGAGGTGATGGTCCACGCGATGCCGTCCAGGCTGCCTCTACCGGTGGTCGGTGGCCACTCTGGTCCACCTGGGAAGTCACCAGAGCAGATCCTGCTAAAACACTTTTCCTTCCCGTAGTGCATCTGGGGTAAAAGGTTGTTGGGCAGTGAGTCAAGCCCCTGGCCACAGCTTGGATCATGTGAATGTGGGACCACAGCAGAGATGGGATTTCGGTGCCTGTCCAGAGAGCAGAGACAGTGGGGCAGAGCAGAGCTGGGTGGGTGCTACCAGGGCAGCAGAGGTGGGGCACCAGTCTCACCAGCTTCCCCTCAGGGAAGCTCCTGCTCACACAGGTAGAGCGTTTGCTCCCTGTATCAGAGCAAGATGGGCAGAAAGTTGGTGATGCTGGAAGTTTGTGATGTGGGGAGGTGAATTTGGGGAGCATACATAGAATTCTCTGTAGCCTCAGCTCAGTGATTCACTGTCACTGGTGGCGTTCGCTGCCATCATTGAAGTGAGCTCACAGGAGGGCTGCAGGTCTGGTCACAGAGATGTGGCATGGACACCATCACCGGCAGCAGCACCATCAACCTGCTCTGCCCAAAATGCTGCTGGTGGCTCTGGTGCCACCAGGCTGAAGGACCCACTGGGCTGCTGGAGCCTGGGGGGGCTCTGGGAGTCAGGGGAGGAAGGGACCTTCTGCTGGTGGCATCGCGGCAGGAGCTGCTGCTGCTCAAAGCTCTCTTGTTAGCAATTTGTAAAGCATCGTGTAGATGCTCTCAGGTTCTTTCATCTCCTGGAGGTGCGGCGCTGGGTGCCGGGGAGGCTCTGGCCAGCGCAGCTGTGTGATGTGTGGGGCCTCCTCAGCACAGAGCTTTGAAGCTCTCCGGCATTGCCTGATTAGTGCAGCGAGGACGGGAGATGTGGAGCTGAACCAGGGGATCGTACCCTGGGGATTTGCTTCCTCTTCTGTTCTACCTGAGACCAATTTGTCAGTGCATAAACGGCACACAAATTCCTCGTTAACTGGAATGTCAACTGGTGAAAATACCTGCTTGCCTTGGAAGCAGGGATGGGGGTGTGAGACTGTTCCACCTGGGAAGGGTGAAATATTCATTTCAGCATTACAATACCTCTGTCCTGGCTCTTCATCCTGCTTGTTCCTCCAGCCTGGTACCTGGTTAAATGGGCCAGGGGTAACAGGGGATGCTATGTGTAAGAGCCCGCAGTCTCTCCTTGCATCCCAGCTCCACAGTGCTTCAAGGATGAAGTGGAACTGGGAGCATGTGCTCCCCACAGAGCAGTGCTGACCACCCCACTGCCAAATCTCCCATGGTGGACTCTGGCTTGCTGCTTTCAAGAGCATGTGCCCTCAGTGTGAGGGAAGAGCCTGTGCTTGTGTAGGACATGAGCTGATTACGTTGGCTGCTGCTGCCTGCCCTCCTCTAAGGTCACACAGACCTTCCCAACTGGGTGCTCCGGCAGCCCCACACTGAGTGTGCCAGGAGCAACATTTTCCTTTGCAGCTGGGATCTGAAGCAGTTGCTTTATTGCAAGTAATAAACATGGGCCATTTCAGCAACACCCCCCACGAGTGCACAGCAAACCCCGCTCTGGCTTAATCCAGTTCATTGTTAGTGATGAAGCAGAGCCAGGGCCTCCAAGGAGGAGGTGGATTATGGAAGGGATGCAGCCTTTGGTCCCCGGGGAGGGGGCAGCCATGCCCCTTGTGCCCCGCTGTCTGCTTAGGAATGATTTTGGATGAATGGGCTGCAACTACTGCCCTGGGATCTGGCCGGGCACACAGCCCCGCGGCTCACTGCCTGCACAAACAGTCTGCTGCTGAGCTCAGTTTGACGTCAGGTTGGGGTGACGCTCCCCCAGCAGCACCATGTCCCCGGCCAATGCAGACAGGGTGGGAAGGGGCTTCCTCCAGTGTATCCCACCCCACTCCGCTGCCCCTCTCCCATGGGCTCACTCCACACGGGATCGCAGTCCCTGGGGTGTCTCTCGGCCCCACGTTGATGTGGGGTTTTCCAGGGCTGGCGTGGGAAGAGCAGGTGCTCCCAGCCGGCAGGGAGGGAACAGGCTGTTCCCAGTGTCCCAGGGCAGTTCCTGGGGAGGGAAGGGGAGAGTAGGATCCCACGGGAACGGCAGCATGGCCAGGCAGCAGTTTCCCAATGGTGCACAGGGCATCTGCAGTGCTCAGGAGGCTGCTTCGTAGAGCAGGAGGGGGCTTTTGATGGGTGCCCAGGTCTGCCCATCTCTCAGCAGCTTTGGGAAGCAGTGTGAGCCCTGGAGGCAGCACCCATCTCACCCACCTCCTCCCCAGCCACTCGAGCAGGTCCAGCACAGGCATCCCCAAAGGAATATGGTGTCTTTGCGTTCAGCATGCTGGCCTGAAACAGCCCCAAGCAACGGGGACAAGCTGGGGGACCACTTCACCCCCATTTTGGGGGGCTGTATATTTAAACGCATTGGTGGGGAGAAGCTGCAATAAGCCTGAAGTACTGAGGAGCTGGGGGGGTCCTGTAGGTGTGGGGAGCAGCAGAAAGCCCTGTGATGGCCGGACCCCACTGCGCTGCCCATGGAGGGTGGGGAGCTGGAGCAAAGCAGCAGTGGTTGTGGTGGTTTCCGTGTGAGGAATGACGAAACGTCACAGGGCTCTTCCGCTGGGAAAGACGGGCATTGCGACACAGGGCTGCACAATCACTGCTCGCCTGGAGAAGGCTGTTCCTGGTGTGTTCCTGTGCTGGGAGGATGCGGAGCATGGGGGGGGGCCAGTGGCTTGTTGTGGAGCTTGTCACCAAGGGGCCTTAGGGGTGTTAGATGTTTGCCTGGGCTCATACATGGAAAATACATGGGTTTGCCAGGAAAAAGTCCACAGGTGGTTGGTTAAAGCTCAAAGCCCCGCTCCCACCCAGGCTGTGAGCCAGAGGTGCCAGCGCTGCGCTTCATCTTGACTTGCTCCTATGCAGATACCTCCTGCAGATCTCCACCAGGGCGAGAGGCAGCAGGGAGCCAGGCACAGAGTCCCAGAGAGTCCCACACCAACTGGGTGCTATGGGGGGACTGTGACTGCCCAGTGCATGCCAGTGTCTGCTGGGGTGACCAGAGCTGAGCCTTGCCCTGGGCCAGAGCTGGAGTTATCTTGTGTCCTTCATTAGGAAAAGAAATACTGCTGCAGCTGCACTGGCACCTAGTGCCCGGTAAATTAATTCCAGGGGTTTTATTGCTTCTGACTACCCCAGATCTTTATTCCTTGTTTCACGTTGTTAAAAGAGAGGGTTATAGGGATCCCAGGGGGGCTTTTTTCTCTCCGGCCAAGCCTCTATTATTGCCCATCTGCAGTGCCTCATTGTTAATCCAGAATAGTGGAAGTGGAGATGGCCTGTGGTCAAGTGGGCTAGGAGGCACGAGCTGCGGGCAAATCACTGCATCTCTAGGTGCAAGTTCAACAGGAGGAGGGTGAAAACCTGGCCCCGCAGCAGCCAGCGCTAAACTCCCACGGAGTTTTATAAGCTGAGGATATTAAGCAGGGAGTCTCTCCTGGAGTCGTTTCCCTGCTGAGGTAGCAGAAACAGGTTTGAGCCGGTGACTTGCATTTCACCTTACAACTTCTCCCACTTGTGAGTTGTTTTTCTTGCTGCGTTTCTGCCCCCTCCTTCCAGGGTGAGGATCTCCATGGCACGTTTTGCAGGCCAGGCCTGGAGGTGCCATCGGATGGATGTCACGTGCTAATGAGGGAGGATCGGTTTAGGGGGTCAGGGAAGGAGTCCAAACTGGAGGAACACAGAGAGCACAGAACATGCAGAGAGCACAGAACACGCAGAGAACACACCACCACAGGTGATGGGGAAAGGCAAGTGCTGTGGTCTCCCTGACTCTGAGCACTGCTGCTGCTCCCCTGCTCTGCTTCGGTGCAGTGAAAGGCAGCAGGACCCCAGGGCTGAACCCAGGAAGGACCATGAGAAAGGCCTCAGTGGACTGCAGATTGTTCTGGTCCCTCTTACCAATGGGTAGAGCCCTGGGGTGAGCAGAGAGGAAGACGAGATGTGATTTCACCTGTCCACAGCAATCAGGACAGAGTTGGTTACAAGTCCTGGTGGAGCCTGGAAAACCCCAGTTTGGTTGCAGAGGGATAGGCAAGAGAATAAGCTCAACCCTGCTTCTGATCTCACTGGACGCATAGGGGAAAGTGATCTGAATAGCCCAATAATGCTTTTGGGACCCACTACTGCCATGCAAGGTGTAGCCACCCACCTGTGTGCAGACATTGGAGGGGTTAATCCTTCTCCTGGCCATAGCTCCAATTGGAAAATGCTAGCCAGTGTGCCGAGTGCACCCACCTTGACTTGTGGTGTGAGCGCTGGTGACACAGCACCCATGCAGCATCCCATCCCAGCACCCATGCAGCATCCCACTGTGGCCACAATGCGCAGCATGGGGAGGCCACCAGCCCGGGCAGGCTCCAGGGGCCAGGGTATCCCCCTGGGAAGGGTTAATCGAAGAGGAGCGGTGCCGATGCCAGCCTGGGTGTCCAGGTTCTCCCTTGGTGGAGGTCAGTGGTGGTTCATGGGAAAGGAAAAATTGGCAGCTGGGCCGGATGTCCCTGCATTTCCCCTCTTCCTGCAGCCGCCTGAACGACGTTCCTTATTTAGCTTTCCTGACGGACAGGAGGAATCTGATGGCGGAAACTGTCACTGCCTGATAACAGCTCAGGGACCCCTTTATGATGGGCGGCACAGCAGGGAACAGGGCAGCGTTCCTCCTCGCTGGAGGGGAGAAGTTGGGTAGTTGGGGCTGCCCTTTGCTCCAGGATTCTGGGGGTGTCGGTTGGTAGGGAGGAAAGGGCACTCAAAGCCCTTCCCTCAGTGCTATTTAAAAGACTCTCAAGGCCAAGAAGTGATGGGGAATATCACACTGGCACTTCTTCTTTTTGGTGAGGCATCTGAGCTGGTGAAAGGGCCATGGATGGGAAGAGGGGAGGCTGGGAGCAAAGCCACCCTGCTGATGTCTGAGACCAGGTGAGGCTTTCTTTCCATTCACTGGCAATGAGGATGTGAAGGGCAGCCAAGGCTGAGTTGCTTCAGCAGGAGCTGGGAATGATGACCAGCGCCAGGAGTGCATCAGTACTGGGACTGGCTCCCATACAAGAGTGCTCTGACTGAGTAGATAAACACTGCAAAGAAGATGTTACTGCATGTTTTATTGTCCCCAGCTTTTTCTCCGTAGAAGCTGGCATCTTGTTAGAGTCTGAGCCATTCTCTGCTATGTGCCCATGGTGACCAGCCTCAAAAACCACAAAAGGTCCTGAAATACAGCCTGTATTTCAATGTATCCATTGATTTTTATCTCGGATCTGTAGAGGCCACCAGGCTGCTCCATACCAAGAGCATTGTTTCCATGGCAATTAATGTATTTAAAAAGGGCAGAATGTACAGCAAGACTGTACTTTTTAAAGAGCAAGCCCTGAGCAAGGCAGCTCTTGCTGCTGGACTGGACCTTGGACTCTCAGTCCATGCAATGCACAGGTTGGCATCTCTTGGGATGCAGGGCATTGTAGCACAGGGCTCACACAGACCTGTGAGGCTACAGCCTGGAACCTGAGAGCACCAGCCCTCTGCTGCTCAGTTTTGTGTTCCCTGGGAGCTGGATGCTCCAAGGTTTGTGTCTGACCATTTCAGTTTTAGCTGAGCATCTTCCTCCAAGACCTCAAATCTCAGCAGGAACCCACAGGTTTCTGTCCTCTCTGAGCAATCCATTATATGACCTACCTGAGCATCCGTGAGTTGCAGGGTTGAGGTATAGGTCCTCAAAATATGCTGGTACCTTAGGACTAAATGCTTCTCATTTCAGCCAAGTTCAAATTCCTTTTGTCTGCTTTCCATCATCAAGCAGCAGAGGAGGTCCACATGGAGGGAATTGCTGTATCAGTCCATTTGTGGTTATTTATTGCCCTGCCGGTGCCACAGGTGTGTGCAAGGCTGGTAGACATGGGAAGGAAGCAGGGACTCCTGCCTCCTGCCCCAAACCCCAGTGCACGTTTTAGATGTGCTGGGGATGAGGTAGGTACCCACAGGGGGTAACAGGGCTTTGCATCCTCCTGGCTATTCTGGGGCAAAGAAAGCAGCAAGAGTCATACTGCCAGTTGTTTGAAATGATATTTATTTCTTATGGCATCACTTCCTAGCATGATGCATTGTTGCCATTGCAGCGAGATGAGTTAACTTCCTGATATACCTTCCTGGGCAGGAGTCCTCTCGCCCAGTCCCATCACATGAAACTTCAGTGTACAGCCTGATGCACTTGCTCTACAGTCAGTGTGAGGGAGAAAAGCTCTTTTAGAGGTGCTCCATCCCATCCTCAAAGGAGTGTTGAAGGAATTGCTTTGGGGAGTTGATGGCTGAGACTGCTCCCAGCCCATACGGCGTCCACACATCTGCGTGCCCCCAGGACCAGCACTGTGCCTCTACCCCGTGATCCATCCTCTTCCCCATTGACTGCCCTGGCTCTCTCCACCGCAGCCTGCAGCTCCATGAGTGGACAGACATGGACTGGTAGAGGGTAAAATGAAAGAGCAGCATCGACCAAAACAACCAATGGCCCAGCCTCTGGAGACGTGGCCAGGAGGAGGCTGGAAGGTACCCGGCTCATGTGGAGTGAGCAGTAGACAAAGGAAGGAAGTTTTTATTACAGGACCAAATCCTGAAGTCCTTCAGTTGTATTTAGGCCAATGCTTCAATGACTGCAGTGGAGACTGGGCTGAGTAAAGGGAGAAAAAAGGGCTTCAGGATCTGGCCCCTGGGTAATTGTGTCACATGGGAAGCTTACATGGAATTTGCAAGCTCACGATGGCTTTGCTGAGCAGCCAGTGCTAGCAGTGCCCATGGCAGCGGGGCCTGGGTCACTGTCCCCTGCCCCTCTGGGGGCACGAAGCACCCATCCTCTGGTGGGTTCACATGTCAGCTGCTGGCAGGGCTTCATGGGGGTCGGCAGATCCTGTGGAGCCAAGGTGGACGGTGGCTCCGCAGGTTTGTGATGGGCTGTCTGCACATTCAGGAGGCCCAGGGAGGGGTGTTGGGTCCTCCATCAGCTTTCTGAGATCTGGAGCATGTGGGCTCTTCATGCAGCAGGAAAGACTGTTAAAGGTTTACTGGTTTCATGTGTTCTCCCCTAAAAGAAACTGCAAAAAGCTGTGTAGCAGAGCCTGGAAACCCCTCCATCTGTTTCTCTGCATGTGGAAAGTTCTGTGTTTGCTGGAAGAAGGGTGTACGGTTCTGCACAGACACTCACCTGTGCTGACAGTGAGGTTCAGCTCTGGGCTTGGCACTCCACTGTGACTTCTTTTCCCCATTTCTGAAATTCTGGCATCTGCTGAGATGGATGTTAGATACAGTGGCCGGAAAGAATAAATACTGACAGAAGTGAGGGTCAAGTCAGCAGTTTCCATGGATGACAGTAAATCTTGATATTTACTAAGGCAAGAAGCTTGGGCATGAATTGTGGTTTATACTCAGATTTAGAACTGCCAGCTCAGAAAGATGGCAGCAGCAAAACTGCATCCAGGAGAGGTGACGGCATCCAGCACCCACGGAAATCCATCACTTATCTGTTGGGTTATGCTGTCCTGAGCAGAGTCCCCAGTGAGGTGTAATCTGGTCTAAGTGGCCATCATCCCTTCACCGCGCTGCAGTGCTCTGCCCTTGGGAAGCAAAGGGCGGAAGTTTAATGGTGTGTCCCAAAAGCGTGGTGGATGGCTGCAAAGTGGGATGCTCCCATGGGAGATGTGTTCACGCTGAGAAAATCCCTCTGCTGCTGGGCAGGCAGTGCATGGTCCTTGTGCTGGGATGAAGCATGGGGAAAGCAACCACCTTGCCTGCAAACGGGGCTACCTTGTGATGCCTTTGTAAAGCAATTCAATTAATGCAGTGTGTGTCTGGGCCTGATAACTCCTCATTTGGCTTGTTGGCTGTTGCCAAGCTATCAGACTTGGCAGGTCCTGGGCTGCTATCTCTAAGTGCTGGTGATGGGATGAGATCTTCCTCTCCCCTCTGTGCCATGACATCTCAGTGTGCAAGCGAAAAGGAGCCACAGCATACTCCATACCACCCTGTTCAGGGAAAACAGGCTCAGACACAGTGTATGTTTGGTTGGGTGACAGCATTGCAGTGGGATTTTCCCACTTGGTCAGAGAGATGCACCACGTTTGCTTGCTCACATGGTGCGAAGACTAATGGAGGCAATCAGAAGGCACGGGCGGTAGCTTTCTGTCCCCAGTTTGCACACGTGAGGATGGGCAAACCTCCTGTGCTGTAGGGAGGCAGGAACTCTTCCAATGACACCAGTCACACCAGAACTGCACCCAGATGGAGGTGTGATGCTGCTGCCGTGGTGCCTGCATTGCCCAACATTGCCCCTCCACAGTGCTTGGTATTTCACAATATTTATGGCTGCTCCTCACCCGTGGTTGCTTAGACAAATAAAGCGTAATGCAGCCTGAGGCACTTAATCCCTGGCTCTCCAGCCTCCCAGCAATAACAGGGCCTGGGTGGCATTTCAAAGAATGCTCTGGGGAAGAGGGGGAGCGCTGGGGTCTATTTTTTATATGGCAGTGGAAATACAAGCCTGCATTCATTGAAGATAAGCAGCGTTGGCCGGGCCGAGCTCCTGCTCCGAGGTTATAGTGGTGATGGAAGGCAGGAGACTCCACACAGCCCTGGCCCCACAGTAACCTTTGCCAGAAGAAAAACACTTCTTAATACAATAGTAGATTTAAAAAAAGAAGAAAAATAAACAGGGCCCCATGTGAACTTAGGAAACCTGTGCTGGCGTGAGGAGAGATGCGCTGCTGAAATGGCCCGAACTGCACCTGGAAAGGCTCTGGCACCCAGACCCACGTTGCTGGGAATGGGAAAGGGCCCACGTGTGTCCTCAGCCCCTTGGTCCAGTGTGGTGCCAAAACAGCCCCGCTGCCAAAAGCTTCTCCTGCCTTTGTGGTCCAAGCCAATGTCTTCCCTTCGTTCACGCCTTGGCTTTCCCAAGGAAGGCCATCCCCAGCCTCACCTCACAGCTCTGAGCACAGAGTACCTTGTGGTGACCAAATAGGGTCAGCCAAGGAAGTGGTGTGTTGTCTCTTTAGCACAATTTCCCTGTTAGTACTTGTGCTCCTTTGGTGGAAGTCATTAGCATGTGTAAACGCTTCCTTCCCATTGCGTCCGCTTGCGTGCTCTCCCCACTGAGCTGCGTGGCAAGGGAAGCACCTTTGAACGGGAAAACAAGAGTCAGGCTCCGAGTGTTAACAAGAGTAACGGGGTGTTTATGAAACTTGTTAACCCTCTTGTCAACTATTTTAAAAGGCAGCATAATGTGTTTTAGCTAAACTGGCCTCTAAATAGCACCAGAGTCCAACGCTGCCATTTAGGCTGGGTGTTTCATCGTAGGAACCGTGCTGTGATAGTGTGACATTTCCAACTCAGCCTTTCTTGGAAGGGAACTAAATGAGTTTCATAGCTGCGTGAGGGGTGTTATGTGGAGGTGGAGAGAGAAATCTGTGCAGATGTTTAACAGCCAGCTAATCTCAAGTGATGTGAATGCCCTGATACACTTTGGTTCTCAGAGATGATGATTATCATCTCCTGCTGCAGCCGGTCCTGGTTTGTGGTCACAGCTCTGTGCCAACAGAAGCGGAGAGCATGTGCATTGAACTTGCCATCACTGCCCTGGACAGCCCTGTGGGGCTGGCTTTCCTCCCCGTGCCCAGAGCCTCTCCGTCTTCAAGTCTTTTTGCCCATTAGGAAGCAGATAGGATTACTGACCTGGGGGTGAGGAGCAACAAGCAAAGCCCTGCGTGGGGGAAGAGCTTTCTTTGCTCTCTGGAGTCCTCCCCTCTTGAGGACCCTGCAGAGAGCATGGTAAGATTTGTATTAACACATTAGGGGAGGCTCTGGGTTTGGCCAGCTCCGCTGGTTTCAAGCATGGCACGAAGCCGAGCTGCGCAGTGTTTTCCAGGAGCATAGGAATTTCTTTCTCCTGTGTTGCTGTAGGTGCATTTACCCCAGGGAATTGCACCTCCCGTCCTGCTTGCGCGGATGCCAGGAGGGCTCTTAGATCTGCAGCGAGCCTCAGAGCTCTTCCAGCAGCCCTCTCTGCTTGAGCACGTCTGACCTCGTACCTGCGGCTTCCTTCCTCTGCCGCTACCTCTGATGACTAATTCTGCTTTGAAGAGTGTGTGCCTGTGATCTTCCTGCATCTCCTCATGCCCACCCCGACGGAGGCAGCAGAAGGGGTCGTGCAGATGCGCACGTGCGGGTGTGCATGCGGGCGGGTGTGCCGGGGAAGGGGGTTTTGTGCTCTCCTGCTCCCCATGCTCCTGCTCCCCATGCTGCTGCCCGTGACCACTCTGCCCTTTGCTCTTTTATTATTATTATTTTTAGTTTATACTCGATGCTTGAAAACCCTGCTTTGATAAGCAGGAAGTTTAAATTCTTCCTGCACTTTGCTGTACTTCCTATTTTCTGGATCCATCCACATGTAGCTTTTTCAATGTAGCTTTTTCAAGTTGCATTGGC
This sequence comes from Psilopsiagon aymara, assembly GCA_024733675.1. Taxonomy (NCBI): domain Eukaryota; kingdom Metazoa; phylum Chordata; class Aves; order Psittaciformes; family Psittacidae; genus Psilopsiagon; species Psilopsiagon aymara. The sequence continues at coordinate 20,436 of JANRGW010030434.1, read as the reverse complement.
TCAGGGACAATATCAGGCATTTTCTTTGTTCCTTCTTATCTTTCATTAGAAGAAATCAGGATTCCTCTTTTCTTGCTTGAGTATCTTTTTCCAAGCCAAAGCAGCCCAGTTCCAGCTGCCCTGCCCTCTGTGGCTCAGGCAGGGATGGAGGTACAAGGAAGCTACATGAGGAGCTTGCAGGAAGCCTGGAACAGATGGGGGATTGAATCCAGGTTTTCCAAGGCCAAGGTAATCATCTAATTGCAAAACTGTTGTTCCCCACTTACCCTGTTCATCAGCTTCTCTGGCACTCAGCAGCAGGAGATCAACTTGAGGATGGGTTGTGCTGCAGAGAACAGGCACTGCCAGCTCCAGGGCAGCTGTTTGGTTTGAGGGCTCTGAGTTGATTTCAATTCACTGCAAAGTGGCAAACATCTGGATGCCAACTCCAGGGACACGAAGGTGGAGGAGCAGGTCTTTTCTGCTTGGCACAGTGCCTCCCAGTCCAGCTGTGTGGCTTGCGGTCCCCTGTAAAAGCCCAGCATGGCCAGGCTGGCTGCGGTAGCCTGGGCAGGAGGCAGGAAGGGTCTGCAGAGCTGCTCTTGATGGGGAAAACTGCCCTGAGTGGGGTGCGGGGGTTTCCTCAGTGTTCTGCTCAGCCTGTCCATAAGCCAGCAGTCTTGGGAAGAGCTAAACTTCAAAGGCCAGCAATTAAGCCCACACACATCAAGGCAAAATCAATCCTGAGACTTGCCTTTTTCTTTCCTAGCACTGCTGCCCTTTTCTCCCTTTGCTCAGTGCCCACCCTCGGGCTCTGTCTGACTTCCCAGTCAGCTGCGGCTGCTTCATCTCCCAGTGGGAGCTGGATGCTGAAGCCTCGCTTAGCTTGAACTCCATCTTCCCCCAATGCACATCTGTGGCTTGCTTTGACAGGAATTTCACCTGAGCCTCTGGGAACTCGTGATGGAGATGTAATTACTGATGTCCAAAGCAAGGGACTCCTCTCCACTGCTTCTCAGGCTTTTCCCTTCTCCTGCCCAAGTACTAGAGCTGGTCCTGACCCTGCGCGGGCAGCTGGGGCTCCAGGAAAGGGGATGATGCCCTGGCATGGACAGTGGGATCCTGCCCTGGTGCACCCATTGTTCTTTGGTAGTGGGCAGTTTAGAGGCTCCTAGACCTGGAGTCTCACCTGGATCTGTGTGTGTAGGAGCTGGTAGTGACTTGTCCTCTGGGAGCATATTCCTCTCTTTGGGAACCTCTCTGTGGGCCTCTCACAGTGGCAAAATCCACACTTTAGCTGAGTTGCTTGAAAAGGTGCTTTGTCATCTGCCTTGTCACTGCATCAGGTACAGCTTGAGAAGCAATTAATGCTCATTTTCTTTAGTTATTTTCCCTTTATAGAATCATAGAATCGTTAGGGTTGGAAAGGACTTTAAGATCGTCTAGTTCCACCCCACTGCCATGGGCAGGGACACCTCACACTAAACCATGTCACCCAGCCTTTGTCACTGTACAGGCTTATCCTTTCTTCTCAGTGGCCAAAGATGTCTCTTCAGTGTCCCATGAGTTTGTACCACTGCTGCCAGAGGTATTTCAGCCCAATACCCCCCTGGAGTTACACCTGCATGTAAGACACGGGGTAGAATTCAACTTTGAATCCTGCAGTGGTCATGCAACCCTTCATCAGTCCCAAATAGTTTAACTGAAGGCAGCAGGAGTACAAGCCACTCGTCCAAAGACCCCAGTGCCCATGGTGGGGGTCGTCCCCAGCCCATCCTGACCATCCATTTTCGTGGCAATGCCTGTCTTCCAGGTAACTGATATGGCCCAACACCCATTTCACACAAGCTGTGGACCATCCATTGCCTCCCTCCAGGTTAGGGACATAATGAAGGGTGTTAATTTCTGTTACCAGTCCCCTAAAGCCATTCGATCCCTCTGCTCTTTCTACGCCACGTTAATCACGTCCTGCGGGGGCAGAGGATGTGAGCGGGGCGAGATTTTCAAAGAAGTAAATTAAAACAAGAGGAGAAGCAACCGGACAGTGCTGAAGATGTGGGAGGATAATTTTAATTGGGTTTCGTGAGGTTTAGCCATGCGGTTAATAGGGGCCACTGGAAGAGGGGCGGCTGTGTATGCTAAGCAGCGCGGCGCATCTTGGGCTCCTGGCAGTGGCACGGTGGGAGCTGCCACTGGCATTTTGGCAGGTCTGAGGATTTCTACCCTTTGAGGAGTGAATCCTGTGGACAGAATAGGTCGTGTTCCTGCCTGAAGTCACTGGGCTCCCGCTCCCCTCCCTGCGCATCCCACTCAGCCGGAGCTGCCCTCCGAAATGTCAGGGAGAGGAAGCAATCCTTGACTTGTTAGTTTCTACAAGGAAATAAAACGCACAGATGGCTCGAGCATCCTCTATCTCAAAGGCAGGAAAAGGATTCTCCGGGCAGGAGCAGGCAGCCAACAAACCCGGAGCGATTCAGGGAATGGGGGACCAAACAAAGCGGTGTCTGGCCAGCAGCAGAAAGGGTGGGCCGAGGGGAAACGAGCTCTCTGATGTGCGGGAGCATCCCTCACCCGAGCAGAGCAGCAAACAGCCGGCTCCCCTGGGGCCGGGGGAGACTGCTGACAGCAGAGATCCTGGAGGAGGTCTGCAGGGTGGCCCCGGCTGACCCGCTGCCCCAGGCCGGACATGTGGCTACCTGACAGAGGCTAACTTTGGCTCAGGACGTAGCCTCTTGGGGAGGAT
>JANRGW010030434.1:1935-17704 GCA_024733675.1 Psilopsiagon aymara | reverse complement strand
GCGCGGGGGGGGGGTGTCAGGGAGAGGAAAGACGGCAGGAGATAGAAATGCAAACATGGGCTGACAGCATGGGGCAGGGGGAGGGGAGGAGGAAAAAGCAGGGTAAACCTGGCAGGATGGAGCAGGAAACCAGGCTGGAGTGAGGCAGGGCGATGTTGAGATAGTGCTTCCTGCGGGGGGGAGAAAGGCAGACAGATAAACACTCCCAGACAGCGCTCCTTGACCCCTCTTTAGGATGCTTTGGAATGACGGCACCACGGTGGCTGCGCCCATGCAGACCTGAGTCCCTAAAGCAGGTGGCAGCATGGTCGGGATCAGGTAGAGCGGTGCTCAGCTGCCTCAGGGCAGCTGGCTCGTGGTACACCCTGATTTAAATCACTGCCTAGAGGCACCAAGGGACCCGGACTGAAGGACGCGAGGGTAACTTCGCTCCTCGGGACAGCCCGGCTCTCTTGAAAGCAGATTCAGCTTTCAGATTCTTCTGTTTCTGTCTGCTGATGAGACCACCAGCTTGGGAAGTCCAAGAGCTCCTGCCTCCAAACAGCAAATTACCCAGAGGTGTCTTAGGGCAGAGTTAATGTCTTGTTATGCTTTTGGTGCTGGACAGGAGGGATCAGGCACCCAATAATGATGATCACCTCTGTGTTTGTGAGAGTTGATTGAGTTCCTGTAATTCTTAGTGCCTTATATCCCTTGAATAATGACAGCTAGCTCTGGTTGAAGCAAAGGAACTTCTGATGCTTTGGGAATATCCTCACAAAATGGTGAGGACACAGATCCACCACACTTTTGATTTGGTGCAATTCTGGGCTTTGAGGTCCATAGATGAAAATCTCTGGGCAAGAGGAGTGTTGTCCCACCATTAGTATCGCCCGCCCTGAGAAGGGGAAAGGTGTTGCTCTGGGTCTGAATGAGCTCTTTGTGCCTGGGGGTCAGTTGTGTGGCTGGGACAGTGATCAGTGATGCTGTAGTAGCACAATACAGGGTGCAGAGGGGCTGCAGCTGCACAGAAGAGCACAGCCCCTATGTTTAACCCCTTCTGGGAGAGGTCTGAAGTGATGGTCAACCCCAAGTTGCAGAAAAAGAACGTGTTTCATGAATGGCACAACAGAAGGGACTGCTTCCTTTGCCCTTGTGTGAATACATCATTTTGGGAGGGTTTCCATTTTCTTACCATTATGGGGTTTGATTTATTCATTGGTTACACCTCAGCCTGTTTCCATCTTGCCCACAGAGCCCTTTAGCATGCCACCTCTCTGGTTCTCCCCCAGCCCACCATGGGCATGGGTGTCACCTGGGCAGAACCTGCTCCATTGGAGTGAATTCCCACCATGGTTTGGAACTCACCCTGCCCGCTGTAAGGCTGGAGAGAAAACACCTGGTATTTCACCCCCACGTTTGCTGGAGCCTGCCATTCATTTCTCAGCCTCGTGTGATATCTCACCTCTCTGCAAAACAAGCCTTCCTCTGTGCTGGCAAGCATCAGGAGGAGGAAGAGGAGGAGCTGACAGCCCTACGTCCAAATTCCCCCTGCTGCCCTGCCAGCTGCCTGCTCCTTGCATGACGTGACACTCACGCCTTGCCACTCCAGCCCACAGCTGGATGCTTGCCCTGTGCATGAGAAGGAATCACTCCATGAGGGAACTTCTCAGCCCTGTAGGTGGGAAGTTGGCCTGGCTCTGCCTTCAGCATGTGGACTTCCATGTGTCTGTGGGCAGCTGCAGGTCCTTCAGCCCCAGGGCACTTGGTTACACCAGCACAGGGCAGGTGGGGAAGAGGTAGCTGGAGCAGACCGGGAAGCTGGCTTGGGGTAGCGCAATGACGCACGTGCAGTTTTGCCAGTAAATGCTGCTAATTTGGACAATCCCAAGGATTGGACAAGCCTGAAAAGCTGGAGGAGAGGTCTGAAAAAAAGGAAGGAACAAAGTTTCTCCTCCCTGTCCCCCGATACCAGCTATTGCTGGTATTCTGATGCTGTTCTGCATCAGAAAGGGTCATTCAGTCCCCATTTCATCAATTCACAGTGAGGTACCAGAATTTTATTGCTGGCTGTCCAGGAGCAGTCTGTGCTCACACAGCAGCTATGGTGCATGATTGCAGGTCTAAGTGCATGCCTTGCTCTGCTTGCAAGGGAAGGAGCCCACTGCTGGCTTTGCAGCCTGCAGGGGCAGCCAAAGGTTTGGGCTGGGGGTAAACCCCAAGTGGAACAGGAGATGCTTTGCAAGATGAGCCACATCGGGCTATAAGGTAGTGCGGGGCCCTGAGCAATCCCAGGGCGTTCAGAGTGCTGTTGAGCTGTGGCCAGGGATCGGTCAGAGGAGCTGCCTGAATCCAGGGAGTCAGAAGAGGCTTATCCGTGGGCTTTGCATTGCACACTGGGGATGCGGGTAAATCCAGGGGCTCCATCCTGGATCCTCAGGCTGGGGATTCAGTCACCTGCCACAGACCTGCTGGAAATCCCTTTTGTACAAAGTGTCCTGGAATCTCAGGTTCCTGCCTTGTTTTGTTGGGATGCTCATTGACTGGGAATTTTGCCTGGATATCACAAAGTAGGGATGGGGAAGCAGAGCCAGGGCAAAAAGACACCTTTTTTCCCTTCCAGCCTATCTTTTGCCCTAGTACAGCACTGGGGCAGCCGGGCTGGGCTGGGCTGTGCATCCGAGGCGCAGGGGCACAAGCAGGAGCACAGCCGCAGCAGTACCTGCGGTGGCAGGAGTGCGAGCCGTGCCGGTTAGCTGGGGACACGGCGGCTGCGGCCGGAGCGATCCAGCCCAGAGCCGGGGAAGGAAGTGAGCGAGAAGGACGGAGCGTGAACAAAACCCGTGTCCGGAAAGGCGCCCGTTAATCAGTCAGCGGGGCCGACTCAGCAGAGAGCGGGGGAAGGGGAAGCGGAGAGGGGCTGAGGTGGTGCGCGGGGGCTCGGAGTGAGGATCCGGTGCAGGGCTTCCTGCGGGTGGAAGCAGACGGAGAGGGGGAGCCGTGTTGTGCCATGCTATGCCTGCACCTTTGCCCATGCCCAACCTTCGCATGGGGTTTCCAAACCCATTGCTCGCCGCAGCCGTGCTGCCTCTGATAGATGCTTGGCAGTGATTTAACCATCTGCAGCCATAACAAGCGAAAACAGCCCCATGAGGGTGGAGAGGTGAGGTCAGGCACAAGGCTGGAGCCTGCAGGCTGCTGCGTCTCTGCAAGATGCCCCAGAGTGGATAGCACTTTCTAGGGTGAGCATTGGCTTCCCCAGCAGGCAGAGAGAGCCCTGGGATGCAGGACCCCAGCCCTGCCGCTGTGCTGAGAGCTGCAGTGATTGCAGGGTGGAGAAAGAGGCAGAGGGGGGTGGACGAAATGGAATCAGGGGATACAAAGAGAAGGCCCTGGGTGCAACCTGGCCCCTTTCAGAGCTGAGCGCCGATAGATCAAGGCTAGGAAAAGCGCTGGGAAATGCACTTCTCTGAAAATAGACAAGGTGTGAGTGGCTGTGGGATCCTGCTTCCTCTCGCCGCATCCCATCAATCCCCCTCTGTTTATTTTAATATCCCGCTGCCAACTTGCTTGGAAACCATCTTGAAAAAACAAAGCTCGCTGGGGCTGCCGCATGCCTTTTTAATTACACTAATGCTCTCCCTGTGCAAGGGCACGATTTGGTGTGTATGAGAGAGCGGGATCTGCTCAGAGGGCCGGGGAGATAAAGCATCACCAAGGTTGGAGGTGGGGAAGGAGGGACTCGGAGGAGAGGAGGCTCTCCATGCTCTGGAGACATCTCCCTCGCACCCTGGGATTTGCTGGAGACACAAACCATCTGTATGGCAGTTAGCAGAGATTTAATGGCCAAACTCGGCATCAAGTTCAGTGCTGGGGAAAGTGAGACACTGGAGAGAGCCATAGCAGGACACGCGCTCCCCTGGGGATGGGAAGGACAGGGGCAGCAATGGGGTGGATCCATTGGGCAAGCACAGACAGGCGTGGAGAATCTGGGAAGGGGATAAAGCTGATGGCCTTGACGATGCTTTTGCAGGCTGGGAATGGCTCTTTGTGTCCCTTTGCCTGGTTTGGATGCCATAGGTGCCTGTGGACATCAGCATCCTGAGATGAGTGTGGGGCATCAGGGTGAGCAGTGGGTCCCTAGCATGATCCAGTGCCTGACGTGGGTAGTCCCTGAAGCTCCTGGCAGTCTGGGGCTGTTGAGGAGGCTGGACAGCCACAAGAGCCATCCCATCCCTGCGCCGCGGTGCTTTCGGAGGGAGCAGTGGTTCCTTTTCCTGTTGTACTCGCGGAGGGCCACAGACAGGATGCATCTGCAGGAATCCCACAGCCTCAACCTGCACAGATCGTACTTTTCCTTTCTTCCCCTCCACCCCCTGGTGTTGTTTGCTAACAGGTCACCGTGCAGCACGTGAAGGGAGGCAGGGGGTTATTTCTGCAGCCATCCTGCTCCCTTGGAGCCCAGCGGTGGGGGAGATGCAATGCCCAGCATCATCCGAGAGGCTCCTTTCACGTTGGAGAGCTTATTTAGTGGTTCAAGCAAGGGGGACCACTCTGATTTTAAGATTCAGTTTGGCTCCCATCACAGCCAGCCCCAGATATTGTTGTGCCAGGGTTTTGGGATTAGCTTTCTTCTTGCTGCCCCAGATCACTGATGGGATGAGAGGGTCTGTTGTCCCAGCCAGCCCCACGGCAAGCCATATCCTTTGAGTTTTGGGCTGAGCACCATGGAGGTGCAGGCATTGCTGCTTGCTGGGTCAATGGACTGGCAGGCTGTGACCATCTGGAGAGCAGTGTTTGCACTGGGATAAGCATGTCCAGCATTAATAGGAAATGCAGCTTAGCAGTCAGATTCCTTTCCCCCCCCACCCCCTTTTTTTAATAAACCTTGTTACATTTTGAAGGGATTTTACCAAAAATGCGGTCATTTATTTGCACAGCCCCGGGGCACATTTTTGTGTGTGACATTTGACGTCCTCTCCCTTGGGGAAGGGGAGGTTGGAGGCATGAGGCAGGGTTAGGCCGAGCACCAGTTCCAGAGGCCATGGTGACGCCAGCCTGAGCATGTGTTGAATGATGACCGATGGCTGTTGTTGTCACGGAGAGAGGGGTGCCTGCGGGACAGGCCATGGGGAGCAGGACCCACACACAGGCAGAGGTGGGTTGGGACTGACGCCACCTCACATGGGTGATGGAAGAGGAGGTGGGGGGGGCAGATGGCTGTCACCCCGCCGTTGCCATGGGGGCAGCCATGGGGACACCACCTCGGAGCCGCGCGCAGGCGGGAAGGAAGTGGAGAACAATCGGGGAGAACAAGGCCGGCGGCCCTGGGCTGGCGGTGCCGCTCCGCACGTCCCGGCTCCGCCGCAGGGTCCCCATCAGCAGCCTCTCCCGGTGGTGGCAGACCCGGGCACCTCGGCTTCCCCATGGGCATCTCAGAGACCGTGTGTCAGAGGGGCTGGTGGCCATTGGTGCCTCCTGGTTTCACCATGGAGACGCAGTCATCGTGTGGCTCTACCATAGGACTTTGGTCCTCAGGCAGTGGTTTTGGATGAGAGGTGTCACACAGCGTTCCTGCTGCTGGTGATCTGTCGCATCTCCCTGTCACATCCCTGAGACATGGATTTGAGTGTTACGGGGGAATGAGACAGAGATGCACACAACGTGGTTGCAAAAACCTGGTATTTCTATAGAGAACTGAGTTAGCAATGTATTTCTGCATTCTTTTCTTCCTTAGCATCAACATCCACCTGAGTCACAGCTTCACATTTCTCAACTTTGATGGTTTTTTCTATTTTGGGTTAGTTTTTGCCTGCTTGTTTTTGCAGTCACTGAGACTTCACTTTTGAATTATCTCACATCTCCAGGAGCTGGAGTTTTAAGATAAAGATCACAGAGTAATGAGAGTCGGTAACGCCGCTAATGAAAAACAAGGGGTATGTCTCTGAGGGTAACCGGTACTTCGAGATGTTTTGTCCATGAGGAGCTCGCTTAGGGTGCATGTCTGGCATGCCGGAGATGCAAGCATTGGAGAAGTGGGACTCTCCCAGACACAAGCTGGAAGAACAGTGTGATAATGTTTAACTGTCTGTCCTTGAGCCTGGATATTTTCACTCCTGGAATGCCTGTCCAGCTTTGGTGGAGGGAAGGGGGATGCTGTAACCCCCAAAGGCTTGGTCCTGTACCTGAGAGTGCCCAGCGGGAGAAGGGCATTCAGTAAATCACTGTCAGCTTCTGGAACCATCTCTGTACAAATGAAAGAGTTTTGCATTTGTGGTATCTGGGCACCCTGATTTGTCCCTCTAATTACAGATAACTACCTGTGTATAGAAAAATCTCCTGCCAGACTCCCTCCAGTTAGCAGATAAGAGCATTTCAGAGCCCTGTTCCAAATGAGCTCAATCTCAGTCACCTGTTGAGGAATGGACACACCTGAATTCCCTGATTTCTGGTCTTCCATTCTTTTTCTGGCCCTCATCTGTGCTGGTCCGCCTGTCTGAGCCCAAGAACTCTCTGGCTCTAGGGTTGTTGTTGAAGAGCTGCTCACTGGAGCCAGAGGGTCTGCAAATGAACCACTTGTGGCTCAATGAGCCAGCATTAAACTGTCTTTTAGGAGCAGGCTCCTATGAGCCGCTTCCTGCAAGAGGGTCACGATGCCAGGCTAGCTGCTGCTCACAGTGGTGGGTCCAGACTAAAAGTTGTCTGCATCATCCCTCTCTCCTTTCTCTCCACAGATCTGGTGAGCAGCTATTCTATGACCCCCCCTACTCTTAGCATCACCGAGGAGGAACACGTCATCAACGCCAAGGATACACTGACCATCACCTGCAGGTAAGGCACAAGCAAGCGTGGCCCTGCCTAGGCTGCTCCTGCTGGTGAGTGTTGGAGGACCAGGCAAGGAGAGCCCACCAGGGACACTGCCTGCAGTACACCTGCGGATTAGCACAGCTGACTGGAAACCTTGCACATTCACCAAGTGTGAATTCATCTAATTAATTAATAGAAAAAGAAGCTGAGGATGTCTCAGAGGAGAGGGTGATAACCTCCACTGTAGTCTTGTAGGCAGAAGGAAGATACAGGAACATTTGTATGATCTGATAGCTCCTTGTAAGCTCTTTAGGGAAACTGGCCTTCCTGACTCTCCTTGTCTTTCTCTGATCTTGCTTACTATCACCTCCTCAGGGGCTGTAGTTCTTGTTTCTAAATCTGGCAGGTTATGTGCAGGCACATTGAGAAATGTCCATGGAAGAAGGCAAGAATGCACTTGGTGATGCCTGTGAGAGACTTCCAGCTTTTCTAGGAAGCTGGGATTTCATGCTCTGCCTCGTATGCATGGGGGTGAAGAGAAGTCCCGGTGAGGCCAAGTGAGAAGAGCTGGAGCATCTCTGGTTGTTTTGGAGATGCGGTTCTGAGAAGGTGATGTGCCTGAACTGGTTTATCCCGTGCTGGGACGCTTGGCTGTACATGTTTCCAGCACTTCCCTGTGTCTTGAGGAACTGACCAAGGTCAATCTTCCAGACAAAGCTGGAGTTTCCCTTCAGCAGCTGAAAGCAGATCCATGCTCAAGATCTGAGTACTAGGGGCCAGTGGGGATATAAATTCAGCATGGGCCTCAAATGGGTATTCCTCAGTGTTATATATAACCACAGAGCAATTACTGCAAGCACTTGGCTGGCATTGTGCTCATGTCTTGTCACAAACATATTTAACTTTTCCGGGAACAGATGGCATTGCTTTTACTTTGTGAATCAGTTCATAGCCAGGGGAGGGGGACAGAGGAAAGGTTGTTGATGGTCATACTGAACCGATTTCACTCGGTCTGGGAAGGTAAGTGGTTGTTGGTTTGTTCATACTGTGACCTGAGGAGTCCTGGTGTGTGCTGGGTTGTAGGAAACACATGAGTTGGAGAGCTCTGGTCAACCATATCGGGGCTGTGGGGGCATAAAGGAAGAGGAAAGAGCCTGGGGACTCCAGTGCTCTGCTGTGGCAGCATCCACAGATGATGTTGGAACTGACACTCTCTGTTAAAATCTTGTAAGAGGGGAGATTCAGTGAGGTTATTCTGAATGAGCTTGTAATCAGACCAGACCCTTTCTCAGCAGTGGCCCAGGGAGGGGCACAGAAAGTGTTTTTAAGACTGTGTTGCTGCAGATTGAGCCAAAGCTAAAGGACATCCTGAAGTTAAGAGTTGTGGTTAAAGAAAGTGTCATCTGCACTCAAGCATGAACATAGACGCTTAGCACCATTAAGTGGGAAGCCTTTCTTTGCAGGTAACCCTCTGGATTGTGGACAAGGCTGCCCTTACCTTGAGCACTTCTTAGGTATCAATTAATATGAAGGACAATCATATGAAGTGGAAAAATGAAATCTTATTTCCAGTGCAGACTGTCCATGCCCTGCATCGTGCAAGCTACAGAGTCAAGTGGGAACAAGCCCCATGTTTCCTGCTGCAGTGCCAAGATTCATCCTTCAGGCTCACAGCGCACTGGCATGGGCACAGCTGAGATAAGGAAGATCCCTACCCCTGGCTCCAAGCGCTGTGCAGGACTGGACTGGCCAGCCAGAGAGAAGCAGGGCCACCTGCAAATAGTACCAAAACCCGGGTACTCTGCTCATGTTGGCCTCTGGCTGCCCTCACTCCTGCATTTTGCTGTCCCAGCCGCGCTCCTTGCAGGCTGTGCAGTGTCCTTCACACCATCTGCAGGTCTCAGCATCTCCTGTATAGCTCAGAGGTTCCCCTTTTCCCTCTGAGCTCTCAAGCCTGTGTTTTTCTAATGCCTTGAGGAGAGAAATTTGACTGCAGGACACTATTATTTCATTTGAATGAAAAGTAAATCTTTCCTGGTCCTTGAATCTCTGATTGCACCCAGCTGCATCTCCAACCTCTTCTCTGGACCACGGCCCACCCTGGGAAGACCTGGCTTCTGTTAATGGGAGCTGAAGGCAAAAACATGCAGACCACCAAGAGAACAGGCAAAGGAGAGGGTGGTGGGGCAGGGTAGGGCAGAAACAAATATGAAATCAAATCCAGGATCCAGAGATTTCCTGCTGAGCATCATGTTGGAGGTGCCTTCAGTTTGACCCTGGTCTTCCCTGGAGAGCAATGTCCTCTGGCTGCTCTTTGAGCTGCCCCAGAGCCAGGAGTGCAAGCCTGCTTGAAGCAGTGCTGCAGCAGAAAGCTGAGCTCAAAATCCACCACGTGAGACTCCCTGGAGACCTTTCAAGCTTTACCCACTGAGCGTGAGAGTCCTGCAGCCAACTGCACTCTCAGGCTCCCTTGCAGCAGCCTGGGTCTCACACACCCGCAGCTCTGCAGCCCACCGAGCATCGTCAGTGACCAGAGTCCGTGCCAGGCCATGGGATAAGCGATGCTTCTGGAGCTGGGCATGCTTAGCAGAGACAGAAAGACACAGCACACCACAAGGAGCCACCAGATGCTGGGGCTGTGCTTTTGCAGATGGCATCACATACAGGCATGTTCCCTTGTCACCCAACACAATGCACCCTTGAGAGGCCTGCACAGAGCATGGAACCAGTGTAGGAGCATTCCCCAAAGTACAGATCATGCCAGGGCTGGCTGAGAGCCCCAGTGATATTTTGACCATGTGGCAGAGCAGGGCAAAGGGGATGATGCCCACATGGACAGTGCATCTTTTATTAGCTCCCATCCTGAGAAGGAAGGAAAGAATATTGTGAATCTCTGCATTCATGCCCTCGGCAGCCTGTGCTGGGGAAAAGCAGAGAGTTTGTGCTGTTCCAGCTCATGAATATTGGAGCAGAGCCCACAGGATCCAGCTGCACGACAGCAGGAACCTCCAGAGGGATCAACTTGGTCCTGGCTGTGCCATCCCCATCCTGCCTCATCCCACCCTGCAGGTGCTGGGCACACACGCGGGGAGAGAGACATGGTATTTACAGAAAGAAGGGCAAGGTTGTCCTTTGCTGCCCAGTGACTTATTAATAGAGCTGGTTCACAGATGCACAAACCCGACTCTGACAGAGAGGAAGTCTTTGACCCCAGAGCCCTCTTGGCTCCGATGGAGGAAATGGGCGTTGTGGCAGGGCTGAAGGAGCCTGAGGATAAGGCAATGCCCCACTGTGACTGCTCCAGGGCAGTGTCCAGGGACACACACCACCTGCTGCTCTTTTCTACATGCGTGTGACTGCTGTGAACATCCTCTGTGGTGCTGAGGGAGCTTCTGTCTTACCCCAGGTAAGCCACAAAACCAAGCTTTGTCCATCATAGCAGGCTCGGGAGCTTCAAAGACGATTGAAGAAAAGTGATGCCAATTGCAACATCTCCCTTGAAAAGCATCTGTCCTAAAATATTTAGGAAAACAGCTGTGGAGAAGCCCACAATGCATCTGTTTCCAGCTGGCTTCAGCAGGCTCCATCACCCAGCAGCACATTATCCCAGCTGAAGGAAAACAACTTGGGAATAAATCTTTGAAGGTGACAGGAGGGAGAAAACCATCCAAAACTGCTGCCTGGACCTTCCCTCAAATGCAGAGGGTTGATTCAGAAACAAATCCAAGTGTGTCTGGCCTGTCATCCTCCCTGCCTTCTTCTGGTCCTCTTAAGCATGCCATTGAGGTTGACTTGGGCTCGCACTAACACCTACACCTTCTGTGTCCCCACTGGCTCTGGTTGAGCAGCACATGATCAAGGAATGCCTTGGTTCAGAGCTGCCCGCAGGCTGGTCGGCAAGTCTGTTTGTACTGGCCCATCCGTGTTTATACAAATACGTGTCACTCAGTTAGTGCAGGCCTTGATGGTTAATAAAACAAGTGGATCTGATAATGTGTGAAAATCCCAGTGGGTAAACAAACAGAAAGCGGAAACACTGGAGACTTGTACAATTACCCTGCTCCTTGTGGAGAGCCAAAAATGCCTGAGCAACCGCAAAGGGCTTTGGGGCTCCTTTGTGCAGTTGGGGTGTGAAGAATTCAGCTCTGGGTTGAGAGCGGGGCCAGCCCCATGGTCTGTGCTTGGTGCAGCGGAGCCATGGGCACAGCAGCAATGGGCATGGCAGAGGCCACTGGTTGATCAGATTTATTATATTTTCCCTGTGCATGCATAGGATGGGGAAACTCAGAATTCAAGAGCTTTCTTTTGGTTGAAGTGCCTGTGAGATGGCTACTTTGGAAAAGCCTGCCTGTGATTCATGCACACAACATGGACCACCAGAGCTGTGCTTCCAGTCCTGCCTCAGGCACTGATGGCATTCTCTGCGAAGGCAGAAGTTTGAGCTGGGCAGGGGGTCTGCATGGCTGTTCCCAAGGGCACGTCACTGCCTCCAGAGCCTTTATGCCTGGTGATGTGGGGAGGGTGCAGGACAGTGTCTCCAAACTCAGGCACAGCAAGCAAGACAGCAAGGTCTGCAGGAAGATAAATCAGCTGCTCAAGACAAACACAAAGGGGCAGGTCTTTCCCCATGCTGGGACAGAAATCCTGTCCTTGCTGCGTATGAGCCATTTGCCCTCCGATAGGACCTTATCTTACTTCCTTCTTGCTGTCTGCATCCAGCTCTCAGTGATGGTCATGGTCTGGCTGTGCTGCCCACAGAGCTGCCCTGGCAGAGGAGCTGCATGTGCCAACATGTCTATTCCCAGCTTGCACAATAGATGAACCCAGTTTCGCCTGATAGAGCAAGCGGTGCTGACAAAGGGCCATTCTCATCCCACAGCTGTCTCTTGCGAGGTCTTCTTTTTCCCCCCTTCTTTTGCACACTCTTAATCAACTTTCAGATTTACTGGCAAATTTTCAAGTGGAGACTCAGCCTTCTTCTGAAAGAGGCTCTGATTTCACAGAAGGAAACTTCCAGCATGGAATAAAAGCTTGTTTTGTTTGTAGTAAACAAGTACAGCTATAGCAAGCTATGGTGGCACGTGTGTGCGTACATGTACATATGCAAGCTTCCCGCTCTGGAGATCCTCAGTTATATATAAATAGACATGTGCATGCTCTGCCTGGGGGGTTCTTGCAGTTCCTGGACTTCTCTGTTTGTCTTTGGGCCGCTGATGAACAGGGTCTGTGGTTATGGAGAGGTGTCTGCAACTCTCTGTCTCAGCAGACTGGAAAGAAAATGGGAAGGGGTAGCAGGGTACTGTGCAGAGCAAGGGACCCCCTCCCAAAGCAGCAAGGAAGGAAGCAGTCATCTGAGCCTCCTTTATTTTTACTTTGAGGTCTTTTCCCCCTAACTCACTCCTGCTTTTCTCCTTCTCTCATTCTCCTTCCACTCCATTCATCACAGCATGAGCCCCAGCCAGCAGCTACGTTGAGCCAAGGGAACTCATCACATCCATGTGTTTTCTTAATAGCTCTGGACCCTTTTAATAATGAGAGAAAATAGAGAATAAATGGAGCCTTTCCCTCAAGGCTCTATGTGGCTTCTTGTTCCGGCATCAATACCAGCAGGACAAAGTCATGGGAGGGGGAGTCCTGCTTGTGAGTGGATTGATATCATACAGCTTAGCATGGGCAGAGAGGTGGCCTGGGGAAGGGAAGAGACTCTGCTTCCCCAGCAAGCGGATTAGTGAAGCTTCTTGTGCCTGTTCTTCTCCTTAGAGGACACCATGCCTCAGCCCAAGATATGTGAGTGGAGTCACACAGGGCAGTTGAATCCTCACTGTATTCCCCCTGATCAGCCCAAAGCTAACTCTCCTCTTTGCCCATGTTTAGAGGCCAGCACCCCTTGGAGTGGTCGTGGCCTGGAGGCAAGGTGGACCCTGCTGGGAAGGAGAAGGAGACTGAGTTGGTGGCCTCAGCAGCCCCCAGCAGCCGGGCAATCCAAGAACAAGACTGCGAGGGCACCGGCACAAGGCCGTACTGCAAAGTCCTGGTGCTGACAGAGACCCAGGCGAACGACACGGGTTACTACCGCTGCTACTACAAGTACATTGATGCCAAAATCGAGGGCACCACAGCGGTCAGCACCTACGTGTTTGTGAGAGGTAAGAGCCATCCGTCCGTGTGCACCTTCAGCTCAGGGGCAGTCTGTGCACCAGCATGACAGCAGAAAAAGCCCAAAGTGCTCCTGGGGCGAGCGTGGCTGCTGCGGGCTCAGGGATGGGCTCAGGGGGTGGTGGTTCCCTGCACTTCGAAGGAGTCAATATCCATCCATGGGAGCAGCGCCCCGGGATTCAATTACATCCCGGCCAGAGGGCATCGCTCCAGCCAGGCTGGAATGCAGGAATTTAAGGAGTGAAAGCCGGGCCTCAGAGATGCTTCACCACTAAAAAAAGCACCAGAGTTAGCTTCTGGGCAGCTGGGGCTCTCCGAGATGCTGGTGGCTAGGGATGATAATGTTCCATGAAGCTGAGACACAGGCAGAGGAGCAGTGGTACAAACATGCCATGTGCAGCCTTCTGTCCCCAAGCTCTATGGCACTGGAACCACTCCACAGTGGCAGGTTTGGATGCTCCTCTCCAACCAGTACAGGGGCTGCTTGCACAGGCAGCATTATGAGAGGTGTTTTGGAGGAGAAGGGCTATCCACCAGGCTTGGAGCTGGAAGCTCAGCTCAGCAAGTGGCTGTGGGGCCAATACTCAGCTTCTCCATGACCAAGGTCTCCTCCTCTGCTGTCTCCCCTGCTGCTCGCAGCATGCTCCAGCAAGATAAATGAGGGCTGTCCCCTGGAAACAGTTGGCTGAGCTATTTCTCTTTCCGCCCCCATTTATTAGTTAGTGCAGTTGTCATGAGCCAGGCAGGTCATGACATACAAGATGCATTTTTGGGAAGTCCCAGGGCAAAGACAGATTTGCCTCTGCAACTATGCAGAGAAAAATGCAGGGGCAAATGAGAAAAGCTGAGCAGCTGCTGGAGAGGAATGGAGATCTGTTTGGGCAATTGCATCCTCTTCCTGTGGGCTCTGCTGCTCATCCTAAAACAGGACAGAGCTTCCCTGGATCCCAGACGTGTTGTGGGCTGGACAGGAGTGTTCAGGCACTCCAGGGTATCAGGATGGAGGCAGAAGGCTTCTTAACACACGCTTAAAATAAGTACAACCCACCAAGCTTACATGCGGGAAGTGCTTTTGCAGGAGCCTGATTTTCTTTGTTATCCAGCAAATGCCACTTTGCCCCTTTGTCCACCTTCTCTCACCTCCAGCCTCATGTGCAGCTCAATAATGGCTCTCCTGTTTACCAGAGAGCAGCAAGTATGCACGTGCAGTGTAGCTTAGGGGCAATAAATCCCACACTGTTGGGGCCCATGGGATTCGCTGTGCCTGTGGACAGCCTGTGTGCAACAGATCCAGCCAACACCTCGCAGCGTTGCTGCGTACATGGCTACACTCATTCCAATCAGGCTCTGCCCTGTAAGGGCTATCAAGCATCCAGGAAACTTCAGAATCCGCCTTTCCAGACAGGACAAGCTTTCAGGCAGGAGAAAGGGACATGTCAGGAAAACCCCGGCATATGGTAACCATAGCCATTGCAGAACATCCCGATAAAGCCCTGCCTGTTCCTGCTGAACTGGGTTGCAATGTGAATCAGTCCCTTGAGAGCTTGGAAGGGCTGATGTAAGTGTTGGGGATGTTTGGAGACAGCATGGTCAGACCACAGGTTTATCCATCAACCTTATTTCTCATGTTAAGAGCTTGGTGGAATGGCCAGGAACCAGAATATCTGTGCTTGGCTGGAAAAATGGGTTCTTCTGCGTTTTACCTGCAGCTCAGTTCTCAAATGAACTCTCCACACATACGTCTCATTTCCCATGTGCCCGGTTAGGTGTGTATTTTATTACAGCTACAGATAGCACTGTAAACATACAGAATGCCTCATCAGCATAGA
This sequence comes from Psilopsiagon aymara, assembly GCA_024733675.1. Classification (NCBI taxonomy): domain Eukaryota; kingdom Metazoa; phylum Chordata; class Aves; order Psittaciformes; family Psittacidae; genus Psilopsiagon; species Psilopsiagon aymara. Next base: position 2,933 of record JANRGW010030434.1, on the reverse strand, counting down.
ATAAGATGTGTACAGCCCCCATCTCATAAAGCTTAGCATATATTTATGAAGAAGATGCTAAATTATTCCCATCCGACCCATTAAGACAGTCTAATAGAAAATATGGGATGTGGTCAGAGAGGGGAGTTGCTGCATGAATCACAAGCTCATTGGCAGCAGGACCAGCCCAGTAAATCAATTAGTTCTTGGCTGCCATCTGAGCTTCAAGGGGACCTCATATTCTCTCACCTCTGACAGTTGTGCACCTCCTCCCTCTGCCCAGGGCTCAGGAGCGGAATGAGGAACATATTCACACTTGGAAGCAAATCTGTGTTTTCAGAAGTCAGCAATCCTGTGGCAGCACAAAACCCCAGGAAATACAGATGAGAATTCTCTGGGCAATCCATATTTTCATAAGAGCTGACCAACGTGTTTCCTATGCATGGCTTGTTTCACCTAAGCTGTAGAAAAAAACACTTCAGGAGGTCTTTGCAGCATATTACTGAAGCAACAGTTTTAGATCAGATAGATCAAAAACTAAAGGAATTCCCTTATGACTTAACAGTGGAAGCACTGGGTTGGATTGGCTTGGGCCCAGTGTATTTTGGACAGCTTAGGCAGCAGCTGGCATGAGGCACTGGAAGAGAACTTGCACCTTTCCTACCTGCCGTGGCTTGGGATACAAGTGTATTGTGCATCTAGGTCTCACCAGCTCTTTCCAGTGTATCTGGAAAGAAGCAGAATTGGGATCCATGCTGCCTGTTACCCTGATATCTCTTTGGGCTCAGGTTGGTGTTTGTGCCCTGTGTCTGAATGGTGCCTGGCACAATGGGCCATAGAATCATAGAATAGTTATGGTTGGAAAGAACCTTAAGATCATCCAGTTCCACCCCCCCCTGCCATGGGCAGGGACACCTCCCACTAAACCATATCACCCAAGGCATAACACATCTCCTTTATTTGCTGCCATCAGTCTTTCCGCCTTGGATCCCTGCTTTGGCTCTTCTCATTTGACACAG
>JANRGW010030432.1:15699-32098 GCA_024733675.1 Psilopsiagon aymara | reverse complement strand
GTGGGCTTCTCGGGGGGGGAGCGGGACCGGGCAGGGGAGCCGCGGAGCCCCGAGGGAGGGCGAATTGTGTCGTCGCCTCCGCGTTAGCTTCCCTGGAAGTGCGTTTGCCCTAAGCCTGTGCCGGGCTCTCTCTTCAGGCTGGGACTGACGCTACTGAGCTGCGGCCCGCGGCCTGCGCTCGCCCCTCCGCGCACCGTTACGCGCCGCGGCGCGTTGTGTCTGAGCTGAAGATGAAGACTGTTCTGATGGTGGCGGAGAAGCCTTCTCTGGCGCAGTCCATCGCCAAGATCCTCTCGAGAGGTAGGAAGGAAGCCTGCGGGGTCAGCCCTGGCGCCAGTGGCGGAGCGGAGCGCGCAGTCCCGCGCAGGAGAGACCTCTTAGTTGCCTACAGGCAGACTGCGTGGTCGAAGGTTGCCAGATTTTGCTGTAGGTGAAGTGAGGCTGAGAAACACCTGGGGAGGTGTTGGGTACCTGGGAGTGACGGGGTGCAGTTTGTGAAGGGACTCAGTTGCCCTTCTCATTCTGTTCACGTGCTGATGCCTGTTCAAGAATAAAGGAGGCTGGGTTTGGTGTTTTATGTAACTGTTGCATGTGTTAGTGCATGAGGTTTATAGAAAATGCCAATCAAGTAGCAAGTTGCTGTTCAGAGGGTTTTGAAGCTATAGTGAAGATACGATTATAAAATTTCGTGGAAATTAGAATGAGTTGATTATAACTGTACTGGTGTAGAAAACTCAGTGTGTTTCTATAAGGATTTTCTGGTGGGAAGGGAAAGGTGGAGGAGATAATGGACAGTTTAAATTGAAAATGAAGTATGCTTTCTAAAGTAGTAATTAGCTGAAGTAAAAACTTGATCAATGAGTAGAATTTTGTGATCAGGAAGATCCTAGCTATGAGGCCTAAGGAAAGGGGGAGATGTAATTTCTTATGAAATAACTTATGTCTGTGGTTTGAATTTTCTTAATCTTGTTGATATCTGTGGTGTTATTTTTACAGGAAACATGTCCTCTCGCAAGGGGCTGAATGGTGCATGCTCTGTGCATGAGTACACTGGATCATTTATAGGACAGAGTGCCCATTTCAAGATGACATCTGTATGTGGTCATGTCATGACTCTGGATTTCATAGGTATTTGTTTGTAAGACATATTAAGTGATACAGTTGTAGAGCTGTCAGGGACTTGTAAGAGGAAAATACTGATTGAGGAAATGATTGAGGAAGAATTTTCAGTAAAGAAGCAGAGAGACGAGGAGGATGACAAAAACAGAAAGAAAAGGAGAATGAGGTGATTGCAGTCAGCAGTCCTTGATTTCTGTTTCTAGTTTTCTGGCTGACTTCTTGGTCATGCCACATGTCTTTTCTGTGTCTGAATTACATCCCTGGAAGAAGAGGGGAGATGAGGCTCAATTTGCTTACCTGGATAAATGCTGTAGTACTTTATATGCAAGATGATTAAAGAATGCAGCATCTAAAAGGATATTCTCTGAAGCATGGTAGTGTATTATTACAAAATAGAGATCTGGTAAGGATTATGTACGAAGAATCCTGTCACTATCTTGCCTTGAAGAGTTGGGTGGTCCTGTGTCTACTCTGTTTCCTCTAATGAAAATTATCTCACAACTTTTGTAACGACTGAATTTGAGTTATTTGCACATTGCATTGAAGGGGTATGGTTCTGTCAAATTGCTAAGCAATATTATTAAGGGTTACTTCAGAGAAATGGAAATGAACAAATGCATCGATATGAGAAAGTGACGTAGATGCTTTATGGATGAGACATAACGGGCTGTAAAAGTAGTGAACAGTAAAACACACTGCAATGTGCACTATATGTGCACTGTGGAGATAAGGAAAAATAGCTCTCTTCTTTTGGCCTGATCAACTGATTGTACAAAACAAGTTGTTTTACTGGCTCATTTCTGAAAGGCATGTAGTATTCCTTCTTGTTTCACCCCCTCTTTGTATGTCACGTTTTTAAATTGTAGCTCCAATTCAATAAAAAGCTATGGGGTTCTTTGATAGAAAGTAAAGCAAGAGGCGTTAGGGTAGAGAAATTTCCAATGCAAATTTTGAAAGCCACGCGTTTTGCAAAGTAATGTTGGTTGTTGTTTGCTTGTTGTGTTGTGTTGTTTTTTAATGTATGTTTAGAGCTCTGCTTCAAATACTTGTGCTTTTCAGGAAAATATAACAGCTGGGACAAAGTGGATCCAGCAGAACTGTTTAGCAAAGCTCCCACAGAAAAGAAAGAAGCTAATCCCAAACTGACCATGGTGAAATTTTTACAGGTATTCTTTCTTAGCTGTAGTGTTTGACAGTAATCTTGTCTTTTTCTTGATTTCATCTGGAGCATATTTCATAGAATCAAATAGATTGGAGAAGACTTTTATGATCATCGAGTCCAAGCATTACTACCCAGTCCACCACTAAACCATGTCACTAAAAGGGCCTCATCTACATGTTGTTTGAACACTTCCAGGGATGGTGATTCCACCATCGCCCTGGGCAGCCTCTTCCAGTGCCTGATCACCCTCTCAGAGGATAATTTTTTCCTAATATCCAGTATAAACCTCCCCTGGAGCAGCTTGGGGCCACTACCTCTTGTCCTAAAAGAACACATCTTGTACATTTTGTCTGTTACCTCTTGCCTATCTTCAAGGATTCATTGTTCTCTTTCTTCCTCTAGATACAAAGAAATGACAGCTATTTTTACCCTGTCAGGAAAAAGAAGGGAAAATCTTTTGTGGTTCTGCAAAGCAATAATAATTATTAATAATTTTGAAATTATGAATTTGCCTTGCTTTCCAAAAACAGTTCTTACAAGTTAGCTAGTTTTATGTAAGAACCAGGAGTTCTTCCAGCCCTGGGTCAGTTTGCTTTATTCTAGAGTGACAAATTGAGTCTGTCTGCACAACAGATAGTTTTCTGTTGGAGGGTAATGCCCTCTAACAGGCGAGGCCGGTAATGCCTCCCCTAAAGGAGCTAGTCCTCTGGGATTACCCTCCAATGTTTCTAATGTTTTAAAGAAACGTTTGTTACATATCTTCCTCCTGCTGGGGCAGACAGGCTGTCTGAATATAGTGTTTCTCATGCTGCAGGTTGTTGAATGTTGGATTTAGCAGGTTATTCACCTGCTTCCCAAAAGTGGGCAGTGTTTGGCAGTAGCTGTACAACATACTAGATTACTAGCATCAAAAAGAAATGAGTATGTTCCTACACACTGCCCTGAGGAAGCAGCTTTTCATCATGGTCAGATCGGTTATTTATTTTACTGGTTCTCACACTGTCTGAAATCTTTGCCTTGTTAAGTTCACTCTTGCCATTACCTTCTGAGGTTTTTCAACTGCTGGTAGGCCGCTTCTCAAAGCGCTGGATGCATGTTTTGCTTCTTAACAGCAAGTGAAAGGCTTAGCTTGTAAATGCCTTCTATAAGTCTGTGTTGGTTATTGTTCACTCTTCACATGCACACTTCTGAGAGGAAAGTGTTAGCTTAGTTGCTTTTACAAAATAATATTCTTTCTGAAAGGCAAGTGTGTGTGGTGTAAAACTAATTTGTCAGATAAATTTAGGCTTTCTGCTATCTTTATGAACCAGGAAAGCGTTTCTCTTGCTTGTTTGTTTGCTTGTTCATAGTGATGTGGAAATTAAGGCACAGAAGGGGGAGCTGCCAACTGTGGCAGTTTCAGGAGAGTTCCACTGCCGTGGAGCTATGCTGAATTTTTCAGGTCCTGCAGAAAAGCATCTCATAGGCAGACTTCTGATCACATGAAGCACAGCTTGCTTCTCTCTTCAGCCACTGTTTAAGTACCTGCAGACGTGTCACTTCTGCTGTATTCTTCCAATCGTTTTTGCACCAAGTAACTTATCTCTAGTACATCTAAAGTAGAAACAAAAAGCATACAGTTGGTGAGGAGATCGGTTTGAGTTGCTGAAGAACTGTGCTATTTGTGCTATCTTTTTCTCACAGGTGGAGGGAAGAGGCTGTGATTGTATTGTCTTGTGGTTGGATTGTGATAAGGAAGGAGAAAACATCTGCTTTGAAGTAAGATTTCCATTTTTAAGACTTATACATTATACATTTGTCTATCAGTATTGTTTTATGAATATACAGTAACAATCTAAGTGATTAAGTTTTAAAGGCATGGAGTGCCTTGGTGGAGAAACTCATGTGCTTTTAAGTTCTTGAGATGCCAGTTAAAGAGTATAAATCAATTTCATAGATGTTGCTCATCTGAGATAAGGTTTCGTAAATGTTAGAACATTCCAGTGCTTTGAGAATTGGTCTGTATTTCACAGCTGGGGTAGTTATTTTGCTGTCCTTATAAAACTTCATCTCTGTTATCTTTTGTTCATGAAGCAATTGGACACTTGAGCATTGAGGCCACTTCTAAGCATAGGTTTACTGCAGGAATTTTAACTCTGTCCATGAAAGGCTTTGAAATAAAACTTTGGTATCCAAAGATATTTTATTAGCATCCTATTCCCAGAAGTCTATGTTGAGAGTGTTAAAGACACACATCTGATCAAGTAATTAAGTTCTTTAAATACCATTGTATCATAACTGGGCTCTGGCAATACATAGGATAAACACAGATAGAAACCGATGGGTATTCACCAAGCAGTGCAGCAGCTGCCCTGGTGAATGTTTTTGCACTCAGCTAAGAATAGTGCTTCACTTCCAGCTGTTGCTATTTGATAAATAAATCCATCAGTTTTGCTAATTCTTAATACACTTCTGAGTGTATAGACAAGTACTGCTCTCGCTTATCAGTTAGTGTGTTGGCGCAACATCTTACTGAATTAAGAAAATAGTTATATATAAGCAAATATTTTGTGGAGTGTTTTTCTTTAGAGAGAAAAACTGACTTAAGCCCTCGTCTTTCAAATGCTCTTAAATATGCTTCTGATCTTCATTAGGTTCTTGATGCTGTTCTTCCTGTTATGAATAAACCTCGTAGCAACGAAAGGATGATTTATAGAGCTAAATTCAGTTCCATTACTGACACAGACATCTGCAATGCCATGAATCACTTGGGAGAACCCAATCGCAATGAAGCTCTTTCAGTGGATGCCCGCCAGGAGCTGGATCTTAGAATTGGCTGTGCATTTACAAGGTGACAGCATGGATCACAGAGTTTCGTGACAGGTTCAGGAATACTGCTGTATCCACTGTTCTGGTTTAACCCCTGCCAGCAGCTGAACATTATCCAGTTACTCCCCCATTTTCACCCTGGTGGGATGGGAGAAAGAATCAGAAGGGTAGAAGTGAGAAAATTGGTGGGTTGAGATAAAGACAGTTTAATAGGTAAAGCAAAAACTGCATGTGCAAGCAAAGCAAACCAAGGGATTGATTCCCCACTTTCCATCTGCAGGCAGGTGTTCAGCCATCCCCAGAAAAGCAGAGCTCCATCATGGTTACTTGGGAAGACAAAACGCTGTAACTCCAAATGTCACCCTCCCTTCTTCCTTCTTCTTCCTCTAGCTTCATATTGCTGAGCATGATGTCCCATGGTCTTGAATATCCCTTGGGTCAGTTGGCATCAGCTATCCTGGCCATGTCCCGTCCCAGCTCCTTGTGCACCGCCAGCCTGCTCTCTGGTGAGGTGGGGTGAGGAGCAGAAAAGGCCTTGGCTGTGTGTCAATGCTGCTCAGCAATGACTGAACCATTCCTGAATTATCAGCATTGTTTTCAGCACAAATCCAAACCAGCCCCGTACCAGCTACTGTGAACAAAATTAACACCAGCACTGCCAAGACCAGCACACCACTAAATATATCTTGGAACTAGAGTGGCTAATTCTCAGCACCAAACTGAAAAAAGTTATGCACAGACGAATAAAAAAAGCCTGTCAGGGGAATGAGCCTGTTAATGTTCTTGGTCTTGGTTTTTTTTTTTCCTGTCTTAGGTTTCAGACCAAATATTTTCAGGGGAAATATGGGAATTTAGACAGCTCCCTCATCTCCTTTGGGCCATGTCAGACCCCAACACTTGGATTCTGTGTTGAAAGGCATGACAAAATCCAGTCATTTAAGCCTGAGACGTACTGGGTCTTGCAAGCTAAAGTAAGTTTTACAGTACTTGTTTTTGTATGAGGAACGTGTATTTTTAGCAAAGAAATGCATTTATATTTTCATTTTGTTCATTCATAAATTTATAGCTGCTGACAAGAATTTACAATGCCTACAGTTTACTCCTGCGTTCCCATTCAGTTCACATGTTTGTCACCACTCTCTTGAGAACAGATTCGAGGATGTCAGTTTTGCATTGCAGTTGTTATTGTCTGCTCCTTATAAGAATTCTTCAGTGCTAACCATCTAAGCTTGGGCTCAGCCAACAAGACTACTTAAAATGGTTTTCTTTTGTTCCCTGGGGTCCTTGGACTGACTGTGTTGTTAATTTGAATGCAGGAATTAATTAGGCTGCCAACAAACATTGGCATTGCTGAGTATTGGAACTTTAAAGCAAATAAAATGCTCATTGTGTTAATTTGCAGTTGATTCCTCTGAGTACTTTGGCAGCTTATAGCAGTTTTATAGCCTTGCTGCTGTCCAAGCTCTGAGAGCAAACCAACACGGGTTTACTGCATGTGATCACAAGAATTTTTTAAACAAATAAGGGATGGATGGTAAAAAGTAGCCATTTTTAGATTTTAAAATAAAAAAAGATGAAATCTGGTGTCTGCTGTCATCTTTTTTCTGATGTGTCTTGTGCGTCATGCTAGGAAATATTTGGTGCCTGTTTTCAGGGAGTTTTGGTCTCTCTTGTGGGCTGCTTCCTATTTATTTTTGTACATGGGGTTTAAAACATGATCTAGGTACAGTTTAATACAAATGACTGATTTTGCTAAATCAAAGTTGTAAACTTTGAATTTCTGTCCGTTTCAGCACTAACCCCAAGAATAGTATCTTGGTTAAGTGCAGGAATAATTCCAGTCATTCCCCTGACCCCATAACTCAAAGTACTTCATCTTTCTCAAAAGCCCCTGTAAGAAAGAAAGAGTACAAGTGCATGTGTGAAGCGCTTGTGTCCTAGTACAGGTATTGTTAGAATTTGCTTGCTGGGTTATTGTTGGAAATGTGCATTTTCGCACTTCTCAGAAGAGACTTGGTGGGAATTAATTTTTTCTTTCTTTGTCCAATAGGTGAACCCTGAAAAAGAAAGTTCTCTCACTTTAGATTGGGATCGAGTGCGGGTGTTTGATCGTGAGATTGCCCAAATGTTCCTGAATATAACAAAGATGTCAAAAGAAGCAAAGGTAAGCATCAGTCGAGCCGTATTTCATATAAAGGAAATACCATTTGATATTTTGTTGGCTGCATGTTGGGTTTTTTTGGGTTTTGTTAAAGAAGAGTGTATAATATGTATATTTTGCTTTTTACTCCATTAATTTGTGTAAATGAGAACAAAAGGCAAGAGATTTTTTTAGTATAGTTTATGTTATGTATGTGTGATCCTCTCAGCAGAAGCCTCTTCTTGATACTGACTTTGGAAATTGCCATCACCCGTGATAGGAAGTCTTCATTACTAAACCTGCTAAGAAATATTGTTCAGATCTCTCCAAGCAGACCTCTTATTTCCCAGGAGATGTTGTATAAATCAGAATTTAATTACTTCTAGGGCAATATTCCCATAGTTAAATTTTTAATCACGTGTATGGCACAGTCTTTATGGCCAATTAACTTCTCATTCTGCTCTGTTCAATACTTGTTTGACAGTATGTTTGGATTTAAGTGCTTAGAGCTATCGAGGTTCAAAGAGTGCATGAAGCTTTTAAAAATCTGGATCCTTATAGTTATGACTGTTACTTGTAGTAAGCCCTAAATCCTTGTAGCACTGAAAGTATGTCCTGCTGAGGTAAATGGGAAGTAAAGATAGCAATATGCTACCTTGCTGCATTCCCAGTTATAGGCCTGATGTAGTCCATACCACAGAGGGACCTAAGAACTGTAACTTCAGAATCTGGTAATATTACCTCCTGGCAGATTTTCTAAAGTAAAAAATATTGGTGGTTACTGTTTAAGAAAGACAAAGCCACAGCTATGAACAGATAACGGTAGGTATGCCACATGTTTATAGGCATGATTGAAATTGTACATTTACCAGTTACCAAACTTCAAAACTTTTATTGGGAAAATGCTATTTTCTAGGTAGAATCTGTGAGTAAAAAAGAGAAGGTGAAGCAGCGACCACTGGCTCTGAACACGGTAGAAATGCTGCGAGTGGCCAGTGCTGCTTTAGGTATGTGCAAAAGCTCAGATTTTCATACTGTTTTAAAGCAAAATGTTTTGGCTTTTCAGACTAAGTAATCAAGGATGTATGAAATACAGTTTATATCTTCCTCTCCCAATAACACATCATTCTGGGGGAAGGATGAAGTATAGAAAGCTTGTCAAAAGTGAAATGTTTGCTAAGATCAAGGTGACAAAAGGCTGATGGAAAGGACAAACTATGATTTATTTAAATGCTTTAGTAAGGTATACTTTCAGATGCAGTAAACAAATCATAATTGCAGTGGTGTGTAGATGATTTTTGTTTCCTCCTATTCCATCTTAGGAATGGGTCCACAACATGCCATGCAAATAGCAGAGCGTCTTTATACTCAGGGTTATATTAGCTACCCTCGAACAGAAACTACCCATTATCCAGAAAACTTTGACTTGAAAGGATGTTTGAGACAACAAGCCAATAATCCTTACTGGGCAGAAACTGTGAGTACATGAAGCAAAACCTGTACCAAGAGATCATTCTCTAGTCTGTGTTTTACAATGTATCTTACTTCATATAGGTCTTCAGAAACAATATCTATAGTGAGTTTTATTTGTGGCTGTTGTATTGTTACGGATTTCATCTGAAATGTTTTTTAACCTGCTAAGAGAGTGCTGTTATCCACTTCAGCCAGCATGTTTTCTCTCTCTTCCTTCGCCCAGGTAAAAGCATTGCTATCAGATGGCATTAATCGTCCAAGGAAAGGCCATGATGCAGGAGACCATCCTCCCATCACCCCAATGAGAGCTGCAACAGAAGTAGAATTAGGTATAAACAAATCCAGTAGTGTTGGGACACTATGTGAGCAAACTGGTTCCTAGAGGTATTGGAGCCAGTTTGAAAATCCCTGAGTTTCAACGGAAAATAGATTTACTTGAATGGCAGGAAGTGAAGAGAGCAGACTTTACCCTAACTTAAACTTCTCATGACAGTGAAGTTCAGAGCTGGTCTACTTTTCTGTAATTGATCCTAGGGAACATAGTACTGCTAAGAAAAAGGAATAGCCAACTGAGCCTTTTAGAACAGATTTTAGGTAGGGCTGCAGGAGTCGCGTTTTGTGGGTAAAATGTTGTTTTTCCTCAGGTGGAGATGGATGGCGACTATATGAATATATAACCAGGCACTTCATTGCCACTGTCAGCGCCGATTGCAAGTACCTACAAACCACCATTTCTTTCAGTATTGGCCCAGAACGTTTTACCTGTATTGGAAAAGTGGTGACTTCACCAGGTAAGACTAACCAGGGAGTAAATAGTCATCTGTAGATACATGTTTGTGGTTGGTTGTTTTTCTCCCATTCATACATTGAATGGATATAAAGATGAAGCATTTTTTTGAGCTATCAAGACCAGAGACCAAATATTTATCTGCATTTTCATACTTTAGTTACAATAGGTAAAATCTTACTTTTCGTGTAGTAGTCTCAAGAACTTAATGCCACATTTGCCATTGTGAAGACCACTCTCTTTTTACAGACTGCAAATGCCTTTTAGGGGATAAATTACAGAAAGGCATATTTTACTTAATTTTCCTTAGGCCTCTGTGAAAAGAATGTATTGCCACCACTGAGATTTTTCATGGTAAGCTGGGCGAATAGTCCTTATTTCATTAATACAACTTGCTACTTGTATTTCTTTTATAAGAAATTCTTCCCATCCTTTCTGGCACTGTGCTTTCATTTAAGGAAAGTGTTTAGGTTTTTTTCCATACATCAGCCTGACTCAAGTCATGCACAAAATAGATCTGATGCAGTGTGGTGAGAGATACTGTCTTGTGATGCTCTATTTCCTCAGTAATCCTAGTTTCAGATATTTTCTGCATGGTATGGCAGACGGCCTCTTAACTTTGATCTGTGTAATGCAGCCCATGTTGGCCTTTTGAAAGTTACGAAGAAAAGCTGTCATTATTTTTGTTTGTTTCTTTGCATCCAGGGTTCACAGAAATTATGCCGTGGCACAGCATCCCATTGGAAGAGAGCCTTCCCCACTGTGAGAAAGGAGATCTTTTTCCAGTTAGTGAAATAAAATTGTTGGAAAAGCAAACCAGTCCTCCTGATTACCTAACAGAAGCAGAACTTATCACTCTGATGGAAAAGCATGGCATTGGTAGGAACTTGCTTAACTTACATTTAATTATATCCACCAAGAGCGCAGAGAGTCTGAAACGCTGCTCTGACCTATCTCTGTTGGTTAATGACTTTTCAGTGTTTGTTTGAATAGGTACAGTAATGTCTTTCTCCCTTCAAACCAAAATGTCCGTAGCTCCTCTTAGCAGATGGTAGATTGTCTCTTCGCCCACGTTCCTTTCCTTTTCTTATCCTTGTGTCTGGTTTCTGGCCAAAGCAGCATCCTTTCATAACACATCCTTGTCAGTTCTCTGTCAGAAGGAACTATGTTATGTGAAAGAATGCATCTCCCCATTCTTAGGAACGATTCTTGTCTTTGCAGGTTGCTTCAGCTTTGCTGGCTCCAGTAGTCCTTATATATCTTACTGTACAATTTACCATAATACTACATTTGTTTTTCAATCTGACCTGTTAACTTTGATGCATTTTCATTAATGTTTCTGGTCAAAACACCCATAGTCTTTTACTCCACTGTTTTTCCAGAATAAATGATATGTGAGAATATGTGATTCCTAATAGTAATTCCTTGGAAGAGACAAAAGCCTTAAGGTTAAAATATATGTTTCAGACTTCTTAGGACTGCAAAGGAACCTACGACTTACTAGAGAGAGACGTTATCCACTGAAGTGGGTTATCATAAAAAGGTTCCGGAATTTTAAACAGTCTCAGGAGCCCAACCATTTGACGAAAACTCAGGGAAGTCAGAAGCGAGTAATTCAATGCAAACTTTTTATTTAGGGTGGATATATTGTTCTCTTTTGTGTACCAGGAACTGATGCAAGTATTCCAGTCCACATTAACAACATTTGCCAGCGAAACTATGTCACAGTCGAGAGTGGTCGGAGACTAAAGCCTACAAACCTTGGCATTGTTCTGGTTCATGGTTATTACAAAATAGGTCAGTTAAATGCTCTTCCCTTTCCATTCTCTTCTGTTCCTTTCCCTTTAGTACGTTAAGGGCTATTGTCCCTGTATAACTAGCATTTCTGTCTCAAATGATGCATCTAAGAAAGTATTGCTAATTCCAAAGAGTGTAATAATTAAAACTTGTTTGTGTATTCTGATGTCAGTTTATGTATGGGCAGTTTCCTATCCCCATATTTTGATCTTTCATTGCTGTTTTTTCTGTTGCTGGTCTCTGGTTTTCTGTTAGATGCAGAACTGGTTCTCCCTACAATCCGCAGTGCTGTGGAGAAGCAGCTCAACTTAATAGCTCTGGGTAAAGCAAATTATCATCAGGTCCTGGAGCACACCCTTGACATTTTCAAAAGGAAATTCCACTATTTTGTGGATTCTATTGCAGGTAAAACTTTCTATGTGTGAAGTTCCCTACAATTACTTAATTGTTGCAAAGATGTTAGTACAAAATACTTCCATATTAGGTTGCTTTCAGAGATTTAGGCTACTGAAAAGTTCTGTCAGAACTGGAAGTTTCCAGTTAAATTAAGTGGCTCTACAAAAGGAAGTGGATTGAATTATGGATCCAAGCTCTACTTCAGATTTATTTTGTGATGTGTAGTTTCAAGTTATTGAAAACTTTAGCTGAAATAATGAACCTTATGTGTTTCTGCATGCTCAGTGCAAAACACTATTTAAAAGTCTTTGTAAACAAGGGAAAAGCACTGTAAATAAAATATTCCCACTTTTTCACAGGTTTTTGTAGATGATTTTTTGCAAGGTTTCCTCATAAGAACTAGAATTCTAACATAAGTATGATTCTCTCTTTCACAGGTATGGATGAACTGATGGAAGTGTCTTTTTCACCGTTAGCTGCCACTGGTAAACCTCTTTCCCGCTGTGGTAAATGCCATCGCTTCATGAAGTACATTCAGGTAACTTCACCTCATGCGTGGAGTCTAAATTTCACTTGCTGGGGGCATTGAATAGAAACCCCTTTTCCATTATTGAATTTGGATTCAAATGTGGTTGTCAAGAGGGCATTTCTAAAACAAAAAACAAAATGGAGCTTTTCCATGGGGAGCAAATCAATGAGCAGCCCCACTTGGATTTACTGGAAGTTTTGAACCTTACAGTTGTTCTGGAGGCTTATGTTCTATTTCCAGGCCAAGCCAAGTCGTCTGCACTGCTCTCACTGTGATGACACCTACAGTCTCCCACAGAATGGTACCATTAAACTCTACAAAGAGTTGCGTTGCCCACTAGATGACTTTGAGCTGGTGCTGTGGTCGTCTGGATCCAGAGGAAAGAGCTACCCACTGTGTCCATACTGTTACAACCATCCTCCCTTCAGGGATATGAAAAAAGGTAGGAATTCTGTAAATATGCAGGGAACGACCTTGATTGAAATAGCTTAGGTGCAGTCTATACAGTAGTTTTTAATCAGTGTTGCTTATTATAAAGTTCTGTTCAAATTAGGTTGCGGATACCTAAAACTCATGTCAAACTTACTGACCAAGATTTATTTGTTAACTCACTTCTGGATACTTCTTTTTTCTCTTTATAAAAGAAGTAAGAAATTAATTTATGTGCATGCACAGGAGGTGACCTTTGTAACACTTGGTTTGCAGTGAAAGACACTGGGATTCTGATACTTTGCAAATCGGGGTGTGCTTGCTATGGGTAGGACTATAGATTAGGACCAGGTCTTGAGAGTATTTTGATACTGAGGTAGATGGTGTGTCAAAAGCTGTTGAAGGATACAGGAAGGGGTGAAAGATGTGGTTTGGTAACTGTGACCAGTTACCAAAGTTGTAGTTTGGTAACTTACTTAACAGTCTTTGAAGCTGAGTACCGGGAGCTTTATGGCATATTTTATTACCATTTTTCTTAATTAAAAGTGTCTTGTACTAACAGTGTATGGGCAAGTATGAAATAGCAGTTGGGAGCCATACATTTCATTGAAAACCTGATTAGTTTTCATCACTAATGTGTCCAAACTGCCTGTACAGTGGCAGTATCTGGCAATTCTGAAAGCCATTACAGAAGAAATTTTGAGCAAGGAAATATTCTGAATCTGTGAAAAGGCAAGTTGGCGTTTGGGGAGTGGTTCCCTTCTTTAGTGATACAGAAAACCTGCAGTATACTAAGCTGTCTCTGACTTCTGTGTCTCACTTCGTCCAAGCTGGGTGCTGTGGGTAGTGATATAAAGGCTTCCTGGTGGTATGGTTTTACTCTTCTTCCACCAGGAATGGGCTGTAATGAATGCACACACCCCACGTGCCAGCATTCTCTTAGCATGCTTGGAATTGGGCAGTGCGTTGAATGTGAGAATGGGGTTCTGGTGCTGGACTCAACGTCAGGTCCCAAGTGGAAGATGGCCTGCAACAAATGCAATGTGATTGTGCACTTCTTTGAGAATGCCCACAAGGTCCGAGTGTCACCGGAGACCTGCGACTTGTGCGATGCAGCCCTTGTGGACGTCGATTTTAACAAAGCCAAATCTCCTTTACCTGGGGATGAGACCCAGCATTCAGGCTGTGTGTTCTGTGATCCCGTGTTTCAAGATCTGGTGGAGCTGAAGCATGCAGCCATGAGGCACCCCATGCACCGTGGGGGACAAGGAAAACGGCAAGGCCGAGGAAGAGGTAAAGGCCGGAGGCCTGGAGGAAGACTCAATCCAAAGAAACCCAAGGACAAAATGGCAGCTCTGGCTGCTTACTTTGTATAATGGCCACAGAAGAGAAAAATAAACTTCTTATAAAAAATGGTTTCCCTTTAAGTTCATTTTTAAGTATTTTTGATCTTCACTGCTTTCTTGTTCTTAGAAAAGTTAAACACCTTATGTTGTTGTATGCCTTGACTTAATCACAAAACAAATTCTTCTGGATGGTCAGTTTATAACCAAGTAAGCCTTTAAGCTTTTAATTGGAATTCATTGGTCCAAGAAGAGCTCACAAACAGAGCTGTGTTACCTGTGGTTGATAGAAAGGAAATGAAAATTTCCTCTTCCATAATTTCTGAGGCTTTTGTCAACAGTGCAAGTGCCAGGAACATAAGAGCTGAGCAAGATCACTGCTGTAGTCTTTAGGTATGGAATGAGTCCTGTTTCATCTGGCTTTGACTCTTTAAAAATGATAAATAGTTAGTAGCTGTCAGATTTTTAAATCACATCTGCGATAGCAAGAGCACTACTTCAGACCTGTCACTCCGCTGCATAAGAGAGTAATGCCAAGAGACATACTCACATTTATACTTTCCATTTTGTGTCTGCCTTGAGCAGTGATTCCCAAGTTATGGTCTGTGCAGCCAAATTAGTATCTTTTGGTCAGTGGGCCCCTGTTAAGTAAGGCCTCCCTCAGCAGCTGGAGGACAGGTAGAGTACCTATGCTCTTCCTCTGTGTTCACACAGCTGATCATACCTGATCAAATAGTTTATACATTCTGTCTCCCAGACTCATTTCGATGTTGGTTTACTTTGTTGTCAGAAGGATGGTGTCCTCTGGTTTTTGTGTGGAGTTCTCTCTAGCCACTGTGGCACAGGCTCTCACATTACAAAATCTAACTGTACTGATCTATAATACTCTCTCCTTTCATTCCCTGTGCGCATAGCTGGTCTTGTCTGGTTGTCTGATCAAGGACAGTTTGTATCATCTTATAGCCCCAAAACAGTTCAGCATTAGTTGTGGTTGGATGGGGGATGCCACAGCAGTTTTACATGGTGCAAAAGCTAAAGCATGTGAACGCAGAATATGCAGAGCGCAACTTTGACATGTGATTCACTGGCAACAGAGAGGAAAGACAAGTCCCTACAAAAGGTAATGTACAACTCTGCTGTTTTAATTGGCACGGTGTGTGCATTTGCTGAACACAGATGAAACACCACAGCCCCAAGCTTGTTCCTCTGATCAAATGTTTATACAGTTACAGCTCAAACATGAGCTATGTTGTCATAGTTTTGCTCAAAGGACTCAGCCATAGGCAGAAGTTTGTTTGGGTTTGTTTCCTAAATACTGTGTTCTTTCTGTGTCTCCATTAGCCTGAGTAGCTTCTTCTCATGTTCTAAAGGTCCATCTCGCTTTCGTGTCCTCAGAATGTCATAAATCATTTCACTGTTTAAAAACAACTTTTGTTTTTTGGAATTGCCAGTGGGGGATTGATCATGGCAGGGATGTTGCAGGGTACAGGCTGCTGTAGTTTAGCATGGGAATACAAAGGAAAGAGGTGGGATATGAACCTTCTTAACTTTAATGGCTTAGAAACACAGCTCGGTGTGAGGCAAGAAGAAAGGGATTTAGTTGATATGCCGTAAATACCCAAAAGATCAAGGAGTGAGATGAGTGCAAGTATTCTGGGTGGCTGTGTCCTAACCTCACTGCAGGGTTTGATTTTGTATCCTTTTTTGTGTCGAGGGTTCAGGATTTTCATGCAGTTTTTCCTTGGAAGATTCCAGACTGGGGCAATGATAATTCTGTGTGTTTTACTGATGCACTTCTTTTCTAAGCTAGAAGTGCTCTTAAATAAGCAAGGAAAGGTTATAGCTTATTGATGGACATGGTTAATAAATTTGACAAACAGGTCAACCTCCTGTATGGTTCTCTCCGAACTCACTATACTTTTAGTTAATCGGTGGAAGTGATCGTATCTTGCATTTATGCCTGTGATAAGGCTTTGAAAGCTAGCACGGGATATTTGCAATGACTTATGCACAGCCAAACCCTGCCACGGCTACCTCAGGTCTTGTGAAGTCTTTTTTATGGGCATTTTGGTGTGAATGGAAACAAAAAGGGATTTTAGTAACAAGTAACAAGATTGGGGGGGGATGATTGTCTTTTGGGTGAACCCGTAACCTGTGCGCACTTCCAGCTGCGCCTTATTTCAGTGTGTGGCCTGTCAGAGCGTGTAAATCTAATCCGGTATGCAATAAATCGGGATTTTAGGATGAGAACCGCTCAGGGGGGTGACCGCTGCGCACAGGAGCGCCCGGTGAAAAGGCGCCCCGGCGCCTGTGCCGAGCGCCGCGGTTCCAACCCCGCGGGCGGGGAAGGAGCGGGACGGGGGCTGCCCGCGGGCGGTGCCGGGAGCGGGGGAGGAGGACATGAGGAGGTCTGTGC
>JANRGW010030431.1:27843-43160 GCA_024733675.1 Psilopsiagon aymara | reverse complement strand
GTCCCTGCCCATGGCAGGGGGGTTGGAACTGGATGATCTTAAGGTCCTTTCCAACCCTAACTATTCTATTATTCTATATTTCTATATATTGTATATTGTATAATATGTATTATATATTTATATATTTTGTATATGCATATTATATATCATATTATACTGTGTATGTATATTTTATATTATATTACACATTGTATATATTATTTATTATATATACATATATATTAGACATTTTCCATTCATAAGAAACTGTTCCTCCTGAATATATTGGGTTTTGCTTGCAGGCTGTGGCATGATCATCTTTATTAATGTAGGTGGTGCAAACACTTAGAAAATAAGATAGGGATGTTGAAGATACTTGGATAGGATGACGAACCAGAAATGGAGTGATTCTGTTTTATGAAATCCCACTACTCTTCTGCAAGGCAATTACATTTCTGATTGTAACCATTTTAATGGTAAGATTCTGTCAGTTTTCAAGTTCATGTTTTTTGTGCCCTCTCTCTCAGATAAGAAAACCAGAGTGAAGAAGGCTTGCTTTATATGTATCTTATTATAAGATTTATACATAAATCTATTTTTATATACCTTATCTGTAGAAGCAAAAAAAATTACCCCAAACATTACAGATGTGCTTATTCTTTCAAAATTCCTTTCAGGTGCTTGGCACCTCTGAGGAATAAGAAAGGCAGTTTTAACATACATCTCCACCTTTAATTCCTCAGTGCATCCATTTTAGCAGCAATCATTACAATGGATTTGACACATCTACGAACCTGAGAGGTGTTGTCAGAATCTGGAGGAATGAGCACATGAGATGAAGTCAGAGCATTTGTTCCTTGACAGCTCACAGTGGCAGCCCAGATAGGGCTGGGAAAAAAGAGAAGGTACTATAATTTGTCCTTACTGATCTGAAGCCTGCAAACAGATGTAATTTCAGACATAAATACTCTGAGCAGCATTCTTTCTTAGGAGGCTGTTGCAAGAGTGAAGCACACTGATACCTCCTCTAAAGGTTTGTATTTCATTACTCCATTTTGGTGACTGTTTCTAACAGTCATTCTCTGCAAAGATTCTCACTTGGATAATCTATTTATATTATGAATGAGAGGGCTTTCTTTGGGTTCAAACTGAAATTTATCTCCTTATTCTTACAGCTTGCAAAAAAATAAAGTTCAATGCCTGAACTGAAACTGAATCATTACATTTTATGTATACCAAGCAAGATAAAACCTATTTGACATGCTTACTTTTTTCAGATTATTAACATATTTTACTTCATCTCTGTGGGTTTTTTATAATATCTGAAAATATGTCCAATGTTTTACAAAACTGGTACAGGCTTAGCATCAGCCCATAAAGTCTGACAGTTCTGAGAGGATGAGTATTAGGGGCTTTTTCCCATCAATTATTATTTCTGTAATAGATGTATGGAAAAGGAAAAAGCTCATCAAAATTAGGGCAGCCGTGAAAAAATAAATCCTCAGTCATGCACAGTTAAGATGGAACATTAAATATTAAATCTGAGTTTTAAGTATATATTGTGAAATATAGTCTACATTTACAGTTTAAAATACTTTGTTTAAACAATTAATTGTCCTCAACATGCCTCTTTTAAAGTTAAATGTTTTATGCAGTAATTTACTGAACAGAATGGAGCTGGCAGCCACCAATATTAGGGATGAATATCCTTACAACTTTACCTAGAATACTGTAAGGCAACTTGCCTTATATCAGTGTTAAAAATTCACAATAATGTCACCAATGGAAATCATAGAATCATAGAATGGTTTGGGTTGGAAAGGACCTGAAGATCATCTAGTTCCAGTCCCCTGCCATGGGCAGGGATGTGTCACCCTAGACCTTGTTATCCAAGGCTCTGTCCAATCTGACCTTGAACACTGCCAGGAATGGAGCATTCAATCTTGAAAGCTCATTATCTTCCAAAGCCCCACAATTTCTGCCCTCACCCCTCTTTTTTATTTTTCTTTTCTAGAAACTCAAGGTCAATGAATTTATACTTTGCAAATATGCAACCTGTAACATGTTTGTGCTTTCGTATGTAGTTTTTCAACATTACACACAGAGAAGCATCCATCCTCAACAGTTTCTTAGCAGCATCTCCAAGGAAGGCTTGTGCCATAATATGCCATGATTAGTCTTTGGAAAAGAGAGATCCTACTATTAAGTAACAACAACAAAAAAAAAATAAAATTCAAAACCTTCTTTTCTGCTGTAAACTTAAAATGGTTGTTCAGGACTGTTCCTTATGTAGCTGGTATCTCAGTATCTATTCTACTTATGGGGCTATTTATGAGAAGTAATAGCGTCTTACGGAACCCTTCCCACAACAAGTTGTTGTGGAGAAAAGAGTGAGGAAAGGTGCAAAGATGATCCTAGGCCACCTGTATCTGCCTGGTTCAGCCAGAACACATCATTGCCTGTGAAGAGACATACTAAATAGCACATAGATCAATTGTCTGGATGCCAGGCACCTTGCTGTACAGGTGCCTATGTGCCAGTGCAGCTCTCCACAGCATAGGTCTCCTTCCAGGTGATTCAGTTTGGAGCACTGAGGAATCTACTAAATAGCCGATGTGGTTTTGGAGGGGGGGGTTGATTGTTGTTTTGGCTTTGTTTTTTTTTTCCTTCTGCAATCCTCACTCTTTCTCCTACTCACACATGTTTATCATTTAGATTCACAGTTTCAAAAGGCATTTCTACATGCCCAGGTCTAAAAACAGTCCAAAGCACCTACCCAATCATCAGTAATAAAAATTCACAGGGTAAGCATAGAAGCAAGCTGCCCACCCTGCCTTTTACTGTGAGGGGGGAAGTGGGTGCAAAGTAGAATGCCTCAAATGTTAAGAAAGCTCATGGTTGAGAGCAAGATCTAAACCTACTACAGAGGATTTCAGAAAGCATCTCCCGTTACAGAGAGGGCACACAGAATCTCTGCTGGTCTCCCAAGGAACACTAGGACATAGAATTGAAGGGCATTTCTCAAATCCCAAACCATTTAGAACATATTATCTTAAAGCTGACCTCTTTAGTCCCATCAGGAATCTTATCAGAAACCAAGACTGATATTGAAGTATTGGTATAATGCATTTTCAGTTGCTCCTGTATGTAAGAAAGGGGCTAAGCATTCAGCTACACTGGCAACCTCTGTCTTTGGTGGTGGCGGGTAGCACTAATGGCTATTCTCATTGTCATAAGATTAAAAAAGGTTTTTTTAAAAACAGTTCTATACCCCAGTCTGCTTCTTAATACCTACTGTTATGACTGGAAGATGATTAGCTAGTATTCCCAGGCATTATATTTAACATTAATCTACTACCAGACTGGTATAACATAATCATAGTAAAAATAGATTTATTGGTTTGTTTCTCATTCTAGTCAATTAAGTAAAGCTCACAATTTTATAGATACTGAGGATACTGAAGCAGACACTAAATAATAACTGTTAATCCCTGTTCCTTTTGATATATCCCAGAACAGCTTCAAATGATGGCCAAGCTCTGTTATCGTCCTGAATAGAATGAAAATTATGGATTTCTTCCAAGTACTCCTGCATCACAGATCCATTTTCATTTTCCAGTTAGTCCTCTTCTCTCATATGATCCCATGAATTCCCACACATGCAGAATAGCTATTCTTCATCCTATGCTTTCTTAGAGAGGAAGACTGGAGTATTCCAACATGCATTTTAACAGGGCCAAAAAAGACTGAAATTGCCACAGGTAATTCCAAGTGTTCCTTCACTTGTGTTGATTATACTGAAATGTAGGTTTTAAAACTATGGTATATACAAACCCAGTATTAATGATCAGCCTTCAAGCACTTTTGGGGATATCTATGAAACCATGTTTGTAATTAAGAAGTCCACAGAGAGTGCAACATCCTGTGTGTTAAATATGGGGAGTCACCATCCCTGTAGAAGACATAATCAAAATGCAATAATCCTTGTTAAACTGTGGTGCAGCGTCAAATTTTTTCAACAGCCTAATGTAGTGTAAGACATTACAGCACAAGGTATTACTTCTCAGGTCATTGTCCCAGGCAAGTGTGTCATAGAGCTAACATTGCTCAAATATTCCATTTTCCATCCAACAGTGTGTTTTTCTCATACCACTATTTCCTGGTTTCCCATTCCACAGAAACTGAAATAAATATTGTTTCACTAGAATCAGTTCCTGGAAAAATCTCCAGAATGATACCACCCATCTGACAAGCAGTAAAGTAGTAAGATATGACAACTCAAGTGCTGTATTTTAAGTGATACATGGTTGTCCTGTTTTTTTAATACCTTGCTGCTTTTAAAAGTGCATTAGACAACTCTAGAAACAAGTGTGAGTGTAGTATGAGTGTGGGTTTACTCAATCCCCTCATCCAGATCATCAGTGAAGATATTAAACAATGCTTGCCCTAACACCGAGCCTTAAGGGACACCATTAGTGTCCTGTTGCCAACTAGATGTGATACCATTTACCACCACTCTTTGGGCTTGGCCATCCAGCCAGTTTCCAAACTCAGCAATGAATCCACCTATCCAGGTCATGGGCAGCCAGTTTCTCCAGGAGAACAGTGGGAGACAGTGTCAAATGCTTTACTAAAGTCCAAATAGACAATGTCTACAGCCTTTCCCTCATCAACCTTGCTGTAGAAGGAGACCAGGTTGTACAATGTGAATACAGTTTGTAAAATCTAAAGGCCCCACATGCATTTTTGCTTGTCTTTGAGCCTGGCAATAGTTGAGATACTGAATCTTATTAAATTATCCAAATAAACCACTACTCTTGTACAGGTAGTGTTGTTTGCCAATTAGTAGTCCAAAGCAGAGCTGCTTGTTTTTGTTCAAATCGTGAACTAATACGTTCATAATTAAAGCAACAATTTGAACTAAACTGTAAGAAGCATGGGAAGACCTATACATACCTCATAAAAACACAGACGTCGTTTCGTTACTGTTCTGTGGTAACAGGGGACACATTTTGACTTGCCATTGGAAGTGCATACAATATTTGCATGCACAACCTCTCCACAAGTTGATTCCTCAGCACATTTAGGAAGTTGCAGTGAAACTCTTGCATGTGAACGTAAGGGAGAGGTAAAAAAGAAATAGCATAAAAATCACTCCTTGACTTTAGGATGCAGAAAACATCAAAATCTCACTTCCATTTTGTCTTGAAGGCTTAAATGGCAGAAAATTGCACAGTCCTGTGCCAGCCCACTGCATCAGTGTGGATGCTATTCCAAAATGCAGTGCAGCTTTGATTGCCCAACAGGGAATAGTGGTATGCTGCTTGGAAAAAACGCTTCTTTGTAGGTCAGATACAGATACATGTCTTGACTCAGTGATGACTAATAAGAACCTCAAATTCAGTTTGGGTTTTTTTGGGTGTACATTTTCAGATACATTAAAGGATTTATTCCCCTGTTTTTTACTGAATCATATTATTTCAAAGATCATGATCTTCTGAATTCATATACACACACAAAGTTCTTACCATCCACATATTTCCAAACTCTCATCTCCCTCAAATTCATTTTTACACTTATTTTCATAATGCTTCTGTGTGATCTAGAGAATCATATTTGCCCTGAAGTGGAAAATTGAAGTAAAGCTGATTCTTCCCTTACCTATTTCTCCTTCATTTTTGAAATTAATCTGTCCCTGGGTTTAGACAAATAATGCTGTTTCACAAATGTCTCACTGGTACAAACAATGATGCATTTGATGTTTTTCTCCTGACACTGTAGCATTCATATATAAGACCTGTTATTACTGTGCTCATGCTGCAACCCTGTAAGCACAAACAATGCATCATCACTGGACAATAATTTTGCCAGATCAAGGCTGTGACTTTGCCCTCCAAGGGTTGCCTGTAAGCAGATAATAGTTGAAATAGTCAGAAGGATTTACAATGAACTTCTTGTTAATTATCATGCATAACTCAAGGTAGCTTTTCAAAATGGTCCCTCTTTGAGTAATTCTAATATGTTTCTACAAGATATAAAGTGATATAGGTCCGGGGCAGACTAACATTCACGTCTATTTTAAATTCTAGCTTAAATCTCCAGCTGCACAGCTTTGTCTGTATTCATATTTTATTAATCAGCCCACTTTAATGTCCTCACTTTTCATTCTCTCTCATTCTCTTCCTCTAAGTCCCTGCCCAGCTGCTTCCCAGAGACCATTTTAAAATTGCTTCTAATGATTTTAGGCACGTTTAATATGACTATCAGTTGTCTTAGTGAACCAAATTGTTAGCTGGCAGCAGTATTATTTGGGGACTTCATCTCATTGTTTCACACATGCTGACAAGAGTCAGGCTAAATCCTTGGTCTAATCTTATTCACTTATTTACAATTTAAATTAATTTAAATGAATTTGCCACAGGAAAACTGTCTCCCTTGCAGTATAACAGCAAAATTAAGAGGATCTAAGCTCCAGCTGTTCTTCAGAGTGGGAGATAACTTAGACAAACCCTGTGACCAGGGTCATTCCTTTCAACCAGAGCCCCCCTGCACCCACAATGAATTTTCTCTGGCCTGTTGAGCATCTGGGGCAATTGTGCCTCTTCCAAGTAATGATCAATTTTGACTAGCAGTTTGAGATACTCCACTGAGCCTGAAAGATCTCTTGGCAGACCACTGATTTTTAAGCTGGCTCTAATATTTATTCAGGTTAAACACTGAATGACGGCCTTTAGTGCCTTTCAGCACAATAGTTAACAAGAACTCTCATCAGAATTTGTGCACTTAACTAGTTAAACAAGAGCAAAAAGTCAGATTTTTTTGAAAGGAAAAAAGGAGGCAATTATATTTCAAATGTTTCCACTTATGTTCTTATTTTCCTTCGTTCTACAGTTGTTTTTGTGGATTACTATGTATTATCAAGGGTCAGTAACTTTGGCAATTTGCCTAAGATCAGTAGTACCTTGTAACAAAAACAAAGCCCTTAGTGGGCTTCTTTGCAGAAAGTCATACTTCCTAAAAACCAGAGAGGCAGTGTCCATGTTTCTCATTTTCCCAGGATCTGTGGTTCTTTTATGGTGCTTCTTCATCCTGGTTGCAATAGCAAAACTTAATTCAGTGTGAGGGGCACGTTGGACTGTCTTCTGTGGAATTCTCCTGAAAAGGAGACTGTTGAAGAGTGATGATGAGAATCACAGACTACGTTAAATCTCCATCAACTTCTCTTCAGGGTTTAATTTATGAGGGGGTAAAAAGGCACATCATCTTCGGCTTACATCTTGGTCCTCCCCGATGTTCAGCACCAAAGAACAGTAATAACAAGAGACAACCTGATATCTGATATATGTGAAGAGAAGGAAATCTTCACACATAGTATATATATATATATATAGATATATATGTTACTACTGGTCATGTAATTTCCTCTGTAATACCTGTCATTACACCCTAACCTATTTGTCCATAACACAACACACTTGTTATTGCACCATAACATGATTGTCTTGCAAGACAGTTTTCTGGAAGATGAAAGTACTTTTTTCCAAGAAACTGGCTGCAGCATAAAAAAAAAAAAAAAAAAAAAAAAAGTGGTCTTACAGTAATAGCAGCTTTTATAGAGCTCTATCTAAATTGTGAGCAAGATTTACTTTGAAAGTGAATTGCATATACCTTCCCATTTTACCCAGGTAGAAACTGTCTAAGCATGAGGGATCATTTAACCTATATATTTTCTTCTCCTGCGGTGTCTGTGTGTATCGTTAAAAGTGTCATTCAACACAGACTTAGGCAAACAGTTAACTTTAAATCTTTTGAAAGGCTCAGCTGAAATCAATGGCAGGACTCTTGGTGCATAATATTTAGCAGATGTATAAATACCTGCAGGATCAGGATTGCAGGTTGTCACCTTCTTTGGGACACATCATATTTCTCTATTTATGTAAAATACCATGCAAATGTATGCAAAATATGCATGTTCAGTAAATATGCACAGTATCCTAGTGAATTTATCTAATACTTCTTATATAATAATAACAGATACAATTAAAATATTCAATCTAAAACCTAATAAATCAAGTTGATTTTGAAAGACTCAAGCTAACAGGTCTGGGGTACTGCATGAGTTCTTCCAGAGCCATCAAGTTTTGTTAAGTCCTAATGATAATGCACATAAAGTAAGAACTATCTTCCAAAGAGTGTCTCAGATGCTGGGACGAGTACCTATTCTGTCCTTGTTAGTTGTTGCTGGATTACTTTTAAAACTCTTTTTCAGGAAGATAATAAATCTACCAAAGTTTCTTATTTTCTGCCCAGATGCCTCATCATAAACAATGATTCTTTATGTAAACTTTTTTCTTTTGATTTTCCATCTAGCTATGAAAAAGGACAAGAAGAATTATGCAATAGAGGATTTGTTTGGAAAACTTCATTTGCAGTCTGTAGTCAGTGAGACAAGACCATTTCTTAAATAAAATTGTAATTTAAGAGAAACCTGTGATAATTTTAAATTGAGAAGAATATTTTGATGAGCTGAAGCTGTAATGTGTTCTTTCCTCCTACCCTGCAGCAACAAAATGTATCCACAGTTCTGTGGTGACAAGCATTATATGAAGCTATACCAATATGATCCTGTCAGGTGCAGACCTTTTGCGGATCTGTAATACTGTGGTTTATTTATTCTGTTTATGATTAATCTGCAGTGTCACACTATTCATTACACTTAGCAGTGATTAATAAAACACTCATTAGTATATTATTCAGAGGCAATAAGTCATAGAGATGTGCATCTATACCAATCTGATATACATACATGCTTTCTATCTTGTTTAAACAGTCTGAGTGGTTGTTTCTTTCCATGACTCTTTGGGTAAGATGTTAAAACCAAGTGATCACTAGTTATGTTAGTCTACAGAGAGGAACAGCAAATTTAGCTTTAATCAGTAATTGTTTTCCAAATGAAGCCACTTGTACCTCACAACCACACCAAACACCATGGTGCCTTTGTGGATGTTTTGCCAGAGAGGGCGTTAAATACCTGAGTTCTCAGGCAGGGATGCTGAGAATATGTACCCATTACAAAGACAAAACACCTCATAGGTTAGGACTGGAGGTCTTCAGAAAGCTGCTTTGAACACGGCTTCTCCATGCCCAAGCTGTCTGGCTGTCCTGCAGTCCTGTCCTATCAGCATAAGCAGGAGGGGACTACGGATGGTGGTAGCCATGAGGTCAGCTCTCTCCTACTAAAGCAGGTACCTCTGAGAAGTCCTTCCCATGCATGCAGGGCAAAGACCTGCAGGCAAATGGCAATATTTTGTGTCAGTGTCATCTTTAATTTTGGTTTGAGCTGCTTTGGTTTTGAATTATCCATGAATTTGTCTCTCCCTGACCAGGGGTACTGCAGACTCTTCAGTGCTTTGTGGCTCATCAGACCACCTGCATTTCTGGGAGCCCTGGAAAAGTAGGGGCTGTTAATGATGTTATGTACAAGCTTTACATTTAATCACAATATAAGGCCAAGAGAGATCACCGGATTGTCTAGTCCAATGTCCTGTATATAAGTGGCTACTAAACGTTGTACATGTACCTCAAGCCTGACACAAATACTTTCATTAGCCCATAGTATTTTGGTCCTCGAGAAACCAAACTCTCATGCGTCTAAAGCAGCACCCTCAGATTCATGCAATACTAGAGAACAGATTAGGCATAATACACACAGAAAACCACAGACAAGATTAATGCAAAAAACTGCATTATCCTTGCCAGTCAGAGCTAGAAAAATTTTTACTGCTCCTGGACTTGCCTTAATTCATATCCAAGCATCAGATATCTAAGATAATTTTCTGCACTGGTTTACTTTCTTCCTGGCTACAGCAAAATAAATAATACATGCTTCAAGAGAAGGCAAAAACTTCTACTGCAGAATATATGAGGCCAAATATCCTCTGGGAGGAGTGGAGAAGAGATTCTTCCTCTTTGCTGTAGGCAGCCAACCGGAGCTCTCAGGTATTGGGTTTGATTATACTCATTACCTTATTGCCAACCTGCAAACATCTGAGTGGGCAGGGTGCAATTCAAGCCATCTTGTTTCAGCCATAATGGAAGAAGCTGCACAGATGCATCATTCTAATGGATGTAGGGCTAGAGGAAACACCAGGGAATCTCGCCTGATGTGACCCTCTTTCCTTCCCTGTTTGAGGCCGCTCTGTCCGTTAGATGTTCTCCCAGAAGCTGAAGTAATGCCTGTATTTAAGAAAGCCAGTTTTTAGGACAAAATCAAGCAATGGTTAGTGTACCATCTTTCTTCGTAAGCTCTTACAGAGTTTAATTACCTTTACTGCTAGAAAATTGCATATGATTTCAAGGTTGATTACATCTAACCTTAAACTTCCAGTCACTGGATTTAGTTGTGCTTTCGTCAGCAAGGGTGAAAAAACTCACCGCTGTCATCTTTTCCCTGTCTCCTCTCAACCTTGTCTGGAGTAAGTGGAATATGTCCAGCTCTTTAAACCTGCCATCTCAAGACTTGTGCTTGACCCACAAAATATTTGGATATTCTCCAATATTTTCTCATCCTCTCTAACATGCAGGCACCAGAACTGAGCTTGATAATTTGGAAGCATGCATGGACTCTGCTGAGTCCTTTCCACAGCACTGCACTGAGGTCTTACGTTAGGGGTAATTATCTAGGGTAATTGCTTTTTATCATTCCCTGAGTCTCTGCTCTCCGAGACAGTATCCATTCCCACCAGCTTTCGGTTCCCAGAGGTATAAATTTGCATTAGACTGTAGTAAAATGAATTTAGTGTGCTGCTTGCTGGACAGGGATCATTTAGCCAAATCGAGTCACTGCAGAAGCAATGTATCTTCTTTATTTACTGTGCTAAAATACATTCTGTCATATGAAAGTCTTTAAAGCAAAGATTTTATCTCATGGCCTGCAGAATGCTGAGAACAATATAAAAGCAGTATTAGGTGAAGACTATGGTTTCTGATTCTGCTGTGAACCTTCCCACATTGAATGAAATCTCACCACTAAAAGACTGCATTTTGAAATTTGTCAGAGAGACACTTCTTAATCCTTGTCTTGGGTGACCTATTAATTCCATGTAATGAGAGACTTGAAATCAAAATGTCACGTGGTATTAAGACAACTGCTTGACAGAAATCCAAGTACATCCCATCAATACAGCTGCTTTTCTCATGCAGACCCGTAAACTTTTATATAAATCTTGTAATTAACCAAAAAGTCCACGAGTGTGTTTGACAAGACCTAATTTCCACTGACACGTTTTGGCTAGCATTAAGTATATTTATTCTCCAGGTCTTTTTCCAAGTATCCCAGAAATATATGCTCTTTTGTGCAAAGTCCAAAACACCAATTTCAAGTAATGGATGGCATATAGCAGAAAAATATACTTCCCTACTTATATTTTTCTCTAATATATAGCTAGGTGGAGTATGAGCTGAACTAGTTGAGCCTATTTATAACTGCTGTTTCACTTTCAGAGCCAGTGAATCATTGACAGTCCAGGGACTTTAAACCAGAAACTCTCTTCTATAATACAGGGCAGCGCTTTGCTATGCAGAAAAAGGACTACATGCAAAACTAGTGAGATCTTTCAAAATGACAGAACCTGCCAAATACAGGAAAACAGAAGCTACTGCTAGTTCCTGGAGAGAGTGTTTAAGCCCCAGTCCTCAAATCCTTGTGAGAGTAGCAGTGCTTAGAAGTCAAGATGCTCTGCACTTTGCTAGCACAGGGCTTAAGCGAGATAAAGAGACACAAAGGATTTATACTGCCCCCCCCCCCCAAAAAAAAAAAAAAATGGGCTTTCTCCACTATTAATCTTGGAGCAAAACCTCAACATGCAGCAGCAGTACCCATGGGCTGAGAGAAGCATGAAGACTCTTAGCACCATCAAGCCTAGAGAGATAGAAAAAGCAAGTATCCAATTTAGATTATGGCTCTAGCACAAACACTGTAATGTATGTTACTCTGGATATTCCCAAGATGCAAAATTTCATGGGGTTTTTTGCTGCTCTTGAGGTTCAGTGCAGACTACTGCTCTGTGCTCTGTGTGCATCCTCTCTTTGGGCATAGAATAACCCCAAGGAGAATGTGTTGCTGACACATCTTTGCACTGTGCTCTACAACCAAACCATACTCCAGCCCATGAATAGAACTCTAAGCTCCTAAGTGCATATTACTAGAGGTAAGTCCATTGTGAGATTTAGTTCTTTAATGTACCTGCAACTAGAACATGAATTTCATACCACTGTTGGTTATGAAATGAATCAAGCCTCTAGTAGAAGGAATGTTAGTCAATGAATAAAGAGAAGGTTGCTCAATTTATCTCAAAACTGGAAGAAGTGATATTCTTTGCTGATTTTTGTACAAAGTTATTAATACCTGAGAAGCTTAAAGGAATAGATGGTACCAAATGATTCTTTAATTTAGCCATTTAAATATTTTGTTAATGTTTATTAACTTTGAAGAATCCAATCCTGTAAAGTCTTATTTGTGTGAATAAACCTCACTCACAACCAGTCTTGCTTAATTATGTAGGCTTTTTTGCATTAGAAAAGCTAATTTGTGTAAAGGTTATTAGTGGGCCCTCAAATGTTTATGAACACTTACCAAAATTATTTCATGAGGTAAACTTAAGAACCATCTGTTATACTCTTATTATATGCTCCCTAATATTCATAACTGTGTAGAAGTCAGCAAGTACTAGCAGTTCATTTCTTATCTGAGGGCAGCCAAATGACCTTATACTTATCCTTTAAACTTACACCCCTTCCTGACAAGTAACTAATCCTTTCATTTCTACTTACCATGTAAAATGGACATGCGATGCCAATAAGCTAACGAGCAAATCTGCCTGTGGGTTTGTTCATGAAGCCAAAAAGTTTCTTCCACCTATAATGATAATATATTCCTTCTACTATACACACTGCCAGCTGAGTGGGGGCATGACATGAGCTGTATTTCAGTTCTTAAAAATCTGTGATATTTTTAACAGCAAGTACCCGTGCAGTCCTGCACAGCAATTTTCCTCAGAAAGATGCTTTTTTCTCCTTTTCAAAGATATACCACATGCCCATTAATTTCAACCGAGGTTACAGATGCTTAGCTGCTCTCAGGAGTGAGTTTTTGAATACAAGCCTGCAAACCAGCTACTCATGTGCAGCTGGTAAAAAAACATTTTAGAAGCTGCAATTTCAACAATAAAGAATAAGTATTTCTCTCTCTTTGGCGATGTTTTTTCCTGAACACAAGCAATCACACTTAAATCAATAGGATGAATAACACCACGGGTAATGTGATAAGTTATGTAAAGGAAAATCAGTCTTCCCTTCTATTGTTATAATCTTCAACTATACAAGCGGTTCATTCCACTGAGCACAACTAGAGGTTCAGTTTTAAAGGGAAATTACCACATGGAAGACATCCATATTTATCTAATAAAACAAATTTCTTTTTTTCCTTATTTTTCTTTTTTTGTTAGCCAAAAGATTAATAGATCTTCTAATCTTCTTTTCCATTAAAAAATAATTAACACTCCAAGGGGGTTTGCAGTGCTTGTCATGTGGTGTATTGTGGGTATGACCAACCAAGTGCATCCATCCTGTGTGCTATACTCTGTTCTCAGATGCCTGGGTACTGAACAGTGAAAATAATAAACACAAGCTGATCTGAAGAAATGGATCCTGCATATTAGATTTGGGTTCTCAGCCATGATTAATACTTTTCTACTGGCTTAAAATGAACTGGAGTTGGTTTCAGTTAAAGGAATAGAACTCAAAAAGCCTAAAAATCACAATACAGAGCTGGCAGCGCAGTCATGGCTTCCTCTGGTCGCTGACTTTGTGACACAATCTAATCCACTGTAAACAGGAATGCATGCTCATGTTTTAAGTTTTTCTTTTTTAACTGATTATGTCTTCAAAACAGGGCTGAGTCAGTCAGTGTGATGGACTTGTAAGGAACTGAGAAAAGCAATTTTTATCAACATTTTTTTCCTTTTTGCTATTTCCTCTTATATTAATAAGAATGTAAAATGATAAGCATGCATAAAGTGCTCATGAGCCTATTCGCAAATATTCCTGAGAGAGAAAAAGCAGGTTTTGACTTAGTACAAACGCATGGTCCTACATTATCCTGCTACAGTGATGCAGCCACATTACTCAGAGAAGTATTTACTTGGGCAGAGACTCCCAGGAATGAGGATTAATGGTGGAGAATGGCATTTAGCAGTGTATTAGATGTAAGCTTTTCCTTCTCCCTTGCAAAAGACCACCTGTCTGTGGCCATAGCTGGGCTCCTTCTGAGCCAGCAGTTTCTTTTTCACAGTCGCCTATATGGAGGTAAAACAGTTTAGTATAGCTAAAGGCAAAAAAAGCACCACGGAAATCCAAGCCAATTAATTTTGTCTTCCATGTAGCCTCTTGGGTGCAAAAGCAAACCAGCTACCAAGCAAAGATGAATCTTTCTAAAACCCTTCTACCCAGATGCTCTCGGCTGGAGACAGGCAACAGGATGCTCTGCTGCACAAGGTAAACAGAAAATTTGATTTGCTGATCTGGAGCAGAAAAGTGCATGTTTGAGTGAAAGAGGCACCTAACTGGTGATGTTCCTTCAAGGCTGTATTTTGACAGTCCATGCAACTGCTGCAACATGGCACATTTCACAAGAAGCACCTCTTGGAGAATAAAGTCATCCTGGCAAGAACAATGGTAAACCCAAAGCACGGTCTGAATAACTGGCTCCACACAAGACCAGATCGGGTGCAGAGCATGTTCACCTACTGTACCAAAACCGGTGCAGGGGCGAGTTTGCCACATCAAGTGTTGCACGCTGGCAACGCCAGCTTTTCATTCAGATTGGCAAAGCAACTTTATTCGTCTGTTGCTGGGGAACCTGGAGGGCACTGGGGAGAGCAGAAACACCCCATGAGAACACTCCACGGGCCGGCGGGGATCCCAGCAGGAAGGGAGGACGCTCCCCAGCCTCCAGCGCAGGGTGCGCGGACAGCGCCGCTCCCCGCGCTGAAGCCCCTACAGCTGTGCGAGGGGAGCCACAAGCCGTGCCCGGGAGAGACACACAGCATCAGCCGTCCTGGGGGTGGTAAGGGGGGCACCTCCCCGCTGTGCTGTGGGAGCGAGAGCTATGTCTCCTCCTTCTCTCCCTCCCCGCCCCGCTCTCTCCTCCCTCTCTCCCTGCCAGTCTCCTTGCCTGCAGCAGCAGCAGTCGCTGTAGCAGTAGCGGAGGGGCAGGAGGGAGCGCGGCGCGGCAGGCACAGTGGCCCGGCGGAGGCAGCAGGGCTGGCGGGCGGTGGCTG
>JANRGW010030431.1:0-19192 GCA_024733675.1 Psilopsiagon aymara | reverse complement strand
GTTTCGCAAGCTGGTGGCATTGCTGATATCGCGATTCCGGGAATTTTCTTTGATAAGCAAGCAAGCAAGTTTCACAATCCAGTGAATTCCTCACAGACAGTTTAACATTTTGCAATACTATCATTCCAACATTTTACATTACATTCTTATATTGTTTGATAAACAATTCTAACTTTTAACAGCAGCAAGTGGGCATTTGTATGCTCCCCGTGAGTCTCATCACCTCAAGGGCAGGGTGCACCTTCAGCCACATCAGACCACAGCTTTGGGGCACACCTCTTTACTGCAGGAGTTCTCTGGACATTATAAAGTTCACTTTCCATCCTAATGCTGTGCTGTAGTTCCTCTTGCTGATGAAAGCCTTTATAATCTTTCATTAGGGCTTTGACCCTAGCTTGATTTGAAGGGGGAACTTCATTTCCTTGGCCATCCAGGAAAAAACACCACCACCACCAAACCCCCAGCTGGACCAAACAAAAGCACCAGCCTCTGTCAGCAAAAATTCATCAGATGTGACGGGTCAGTGTTCCTCAGTTTGGGACTTGCATTTGTCAGGCTTGGCGGACGCATGAGAGGGAAGTGCTGTCTATAAAAAGCTGTCAGGGATGTACCAGATAAAATACCTGTGTAGGAAGGCTCATTTGAAGAGCTGAAGGGCAGAAAGATCAGGACACGCTGAAACATTTCAGTAAGATTTGTACCTCTGGTAAGCAGTAAAAGATAAAACATCCTGCTGATGCTAAAGTATATCCCTGCTAAGCCTGCAATTACTTTCTTGGCAGCCCTGATGCAGGTATTTTGTGGACCCTGAGAAAATGGGTGTTCTAGGTGCATAGAGGACATTGGGATTTGTTAGGGCGGAGACATGGACAGGGGGCAACTCATGTTGCTCCTAATCCATCCAGGGAAGCATCTTGGGCAGATGTAGGCATCTGTGTACTCACAGCTATCAGCAGTAACGGGCTTCCCTCAGAAGTTCATTTTACAAGTCTGTTCAGGAGCTGCTGGCTTTTGTACAAAAGAGGAGTTTCTTTATAGGATGGGTGCCTTGTCCAGGGTGTAAGACCAGTGATGACAAGTTTTCAGTCCCTGCTGCTGTGAAACTTGGGCTTACTGTACTCTAAAATACTGCCTTTGGAGTTTTTTATATGAATATCATCAGTGTGAGTTGAGGATGCTTTTAATTGCCATCGTTTGCATAAAACCTTCAATACTGTGATTCAAGGCTTCAGGAGGTCTTCTGCAAAACCTTACTGTGGAAAAGTGCTCAATTATTTCCCCCTGGTGAGTGGCATGGTTTAGAAGAGAGTGGGTAGGTGAGATTTCAATGTTCTCAGCAACGGAGGAGTCCTGTGTGGCATTTTGCAAATGTAGGCTTAAAACCTCTAACTTGCCAGCCATTTATTCTTTGGGGTTTTTTTTGTGTGTATATTTTTGTTTCTGTGTTGTTTTGTTTTGATTTTGTTCTTTTCCCCTTCCCAAAAACTTTTAAAATCTTGTTCTATTTTTTCTCTGAACCAAAGTGGTGTTTAAAGAACAAAGTCCATTACAGATGTTGGCGCAGCAAAGAAAAAGTTTTGGAAGATGTGAGTCAGATGAGGAAGCCTGAAATGGGACGTGGACAGGTCTTGCCTTTCTCAGGGGAAAAAGGACATTCTGAGTAAGAAGCTAAGGTGTTGTCAAGTGACAGATTAGAAAAGCCTTGAAAGGGTTTACAGCACTTCTGCATTTCCCAGTCAAGGGTGGAGAAATGTTTTATTTTAGCATAGCAGTCAACTTAGTAAAAAGTAAACTCTGTGCAAATTTCCTTCCAACTATTTGGATACTAACGAGAATGTTTACAGTCCCTAAACTTTTTACTGTTTTCTTTTTATCGTCTTGCTGCTA
This sequence comes from Psilopsiagon aymara, assembly GCA_024733675.1. Taxonomy (NCBI): domain Eukaryota; kingdom Metazoa; phylum Chordata; class Aves; order Psittaciformes; family Psittacidae; genus Psilopsiagon; species Psilopsiagon aymara. The sequence goes on along the minus strand of JANRGW010030431.1, from coordinate 17,305 downwards.
TTCCCTTTTCATTGCTGCTGCTTTTTGAAAGTTACGTTTTCCCCTCTCTTAGGGGTGTGAACTGCAGACAGCTCTTTACAATCCACCAGCTTAAAGCCTTATTGGGCTAAGGGCAGCAGGGCAGTAGAAAAGTTTCAGTGCGGTTGCCTGGAGCTGGTCCTCCCGGAGCTGATGAGTGTGTCTCCTGGGGATGGAGCTGAATTCTTATGAGGAGAAGGAGCTGCGGGAATGTGTGTAGGTTCAGACCTGAAACCAGGGCTGTGCAGAGGTGTGTGATGAGGTTGCTGTTTGTTTTGGAAATATCAGTATTACGGGATTTTTATTTTTTCCCCTTGAGAATCACTCATCACTCACATTAAAGAATTTGAGGTAAACCTGCATAAATCTGAGTTCACTGAAGTTGCTTTAAGGCGGGTGCAAGCCGTAGTAGATTTATGTCCATAATGCACATGCTGCCTCAGTTTGTGATAGTCTGAGGCAAAATTATAATGAAAACACCTTAAGTACAGATCTTACTCATACTGATTTGAACACAGCATATATCCAAATGGGAAGTGAGGTATTGTTCCTCACTTGTGATATAAAAATACTTGAAATAACCATTTCTGGCACTTATCTATTGAATTCATATCTACCCTTGTCATCTGACAGGCTACTAAAGCAGAATTCTGCTCAAAGTTGTAGAAGTGACAGTCATACAATGCATTTCATTGCTGCTGAGCCAGGTTATGTAGTTTGTTCAGGGAGATTGGGATCTTGCTTCAGTTGTTCAAGGACAGTCCTTTGGAAAGGGATTTGCAGAATTTATAATTGTGCCCATGAATGCCTCACCCCTCCCTGCAATATGGTAAAGTTTCCACTGCAACCTTACTGTTCTGTGCTGGGGAACCAGCATTTCTATCTTATTTGTTTTGTTTGTTCCATCTTTTTCAAACCCCTGTGGCTGGGTTGTGTTTGCAGTGCCACAGACCATGCTTTTCTTCCTCTGCAGTGCTGTTATATAGAATTGCTTCTGTGCTCTGTCAGCATTTGACCCCTTGCAGCTGGCAGCAAATAGAAGAAATCATATATACAGAGACTCAAACTCAGCCCTCAGCTACACTTCTGAAAACCTGTGGCATTTTACTACTGGCTTGGAAAGACTTAAGAAATCCTATGAGAACTGCTCCACTGAAAGTTGCTCTGTAAATGTTAGGGCTGTTGTTTTTGCCCTAGTACATTTTATTTTCAAGCTGTATACCTGAACTGCAGTCGATGATACTGTTGCATAACATTGAAATAGAAGGACAGATTTAGAGTATGAGGTGTGCTGTGCTGTCAGTGGAGTTTGCTGCTAAAACTGTCTTTGCTAGGTGCCATAGCAGTGTCTGTGCTGCGAGATAAATGTGCTGTATGGGCTTCTGGTTCCTGGCAAGGTTGAAATCACTGGTCCCAGTGTGACCATCCTCCTCATGGCCTGATCTCTTCTGGGAAGGAGCCAGGCCCATCTGTTGGCAGGGCTGAACAGCAGTGATGTCGAGCCCTGAGCCCATCTTGGTGGACACTGCAGTGCAGTGAGTCCCAGGCAGCAGAGAACATTGTCCTGCCTGGCCCAAGAAAACTGGGTTTAGGTCTGACATGTTTTTGACACCATCGAGGATGGAGCAAGCAGCAGCTGAGGAATGTAAAGGGCAGGAGGCTACACACCCCTTTAGTCTCCCGGCAGTGGATTGGAGTTCTGGGGTTTGGCTCATGGTGGTGTAGCTCCCTGCCCTGCCATTGATGACTGCAAAACATTAGGGTACTTGGAGATGTATGTTGCTGTATGGAAAAGCTGGTATGACTTTTTTTATTCCATGTTTAGTGCAGAACCATAGGAAATACTGTTCAGCCTACAGACAGATATTGTACTGACTATAGCGTCTTTGACTCATAGTGATCTCTCTGAGTGTGGAGGATGCTTCATGCAACTGGTTCACAAATAACTGAGGAGTCTGAATTGCTGTATTATTCTCTCTCATCACTGCAATAAGTGTTGCAGTGATAGACCTGAGCGGACTGAAGTTATGGTCAAAAAGCCCTGCCCTAAGGCATTTACTCTTCTTGGTTTCTGTGAATTGTGAGCCTACTGAGACAAGAAAGCAAATTGTGAGAAGAGGAAGTAAAACAGAGGATGTGATGAGATGTATTATACATGCCTCTAGTTGTGAGACATTTTTATCTGCTCTTGTTTTTTAAAAAAATTTCAGTAAGAGGTTTTGTGTTTTGTTTCGGTTTTTGTTTTTGTTTTTCCAGACTGAATGGAAATTTTTCCTTTGTTTAATGTAGAAAGGGAGTCGGAAATGTCAAAATCACGTGTGAATTATTTATGTGTTCAGTTTGCTGTTGTGAATGGAGGAGCAAAGATCTTAAAAGCTGTTAATTGCTACAGATTTCAATGTACTGACTGTGGTTGTAGCTGCAGGCCACACAGGCCCTGGAGGATAACTTAGTGCCATACAGTGTAAGAGCACTTCTGGGAGGGAGGAGGGAATGTCCTGAAACAGTGATGAGCAGTGAGGTTGCATCTAGATGTTTGTCATGCTGCCGGAGGGGAGTGGTGTTTTTCCTTTAAGACCTGAAGATGAACAGCTTTATTTATGTTTTTTTTCCTGATATGTCTAGAACAGAAGAAAGAACAGAACAAACATTACTGTAATATAGCAGCTTTGTATTTTTTATTCTATACTTCCTACATTCAAGGGATTTCCTAGCAAGAATAGAAACATCTGCAGTAACAATTCCTATTTGTGTTAGTCTTTTGCAATCAGCAGGCAGTCTGAAATAATTACAATGAATGCACCCTCTGCTCCAAAACTCACAATTTGCATTTATTTCATACTGCTTTGCTTCAGAAGCCTGAAAGTATGATCTCTCATTCTGCTCTTTTTCATCTCCTTTGCATGAATTTATCCTTTTTGAGCTTCATTAACAATGACCATGCCATAATAAATTATATAAATAGAGAAGTTTTTAATTAAGTTAGGTAAAAGCAACAACAAAAAAGAGTAATAAATTTTACTAGGTTACATTTTCCTACAATAAATTTGCACACGAGGTGTGTAATGAAGTAGACCAGGATAGAACCTGAAAGCTGATGTTTATTTTTAGCCTTCATATCTGCAAAAAAGATTTTTGTTTCTTTCTTTCAACAAAGATACTTTTAATAATTGTTTCAAATATATTTTGTGCAAAGGATTATGCAAACTTAGCAGAAGCACAGCAGTTAATGACAAAGACATGACCAAGAGTATGTTTGACCCCATGAAGAGACATCATCCAGTCTTTCTTCCTCTGTTTTAGTTTCTTGCTCAAGTCAGAGTATCTTCCTCCAGAGCAGTGACCCTGCAGCTCCATTAATTATTATTTGTTTTCGTGCTGGGCAGAATTGGAGGTGTATTTGTGGTCGAATTGGCCAATGAATGCAATAAAAAGAGCACATTCAGAGCTGAGTCTCCATGCTGGTTCTGTGTGCATTTTAGCTGGGCTGCTTGCCCAGGTATGTGGGAAGGAAAAGTAAGATCAGCCTTGGCCCACGTGTGCAGTGCCATGGAGTGACTCCTCGGGTGTCCTCTGCAGCTCCCAGCACCTGCTTTTGCTTTGATTTCCTAGGCTTGCATCCAGAAATACTAAGATTGCTATGCAGTCCCCTGCCTCCTAACCTCTTACATGGCTCAGCCAGGCTGCTTTCACTTGGCAGTGTTCCCGTCAAAGGGATTTGGTCCAACAAGGAGAGCTTTGGTTTTCCTGTACATCCAGGATATATACAGCTACATAACAGTGAATGGTGCTTTGATTTTCGATGGTGAGACGATGAAGGCATTAATGAAAAATGGGGGAGAGGGCACAGAAATGGACTCTTTAAAAATTACCAGTTATTGGTTTGTGGCTTTGCCTATAGAGTCACAGAGAGCAATGTATGCTGGTACTTTACATTCACTGTTTTGCTTTGGTGATACATGGATTTGGAATAACGTTTTGTAATTGTCTTTCACAAGTGCTAAAGGCTCTGTATTGAAGGCTATGAAAAATAATAACCAGTATTTATTATGTCTGTAAAGCATCCTTTCATTTTGGTATTTTAAATTATGGCTGATTTAGAGAGGCAAGATTGATGTTAGCAAAATCAATTTATGGTTTTGTGGGGTTGTGGGTTTTTTTGGGTCCTCTCCCATTATTCTATGTACCATCAAACTCTGAAACCAGGGAATATGACTTAAGGACATTCTGTGAGAAAACGTAGTACCAAGTCATTTGATTTGTGTGTGTATAGAGTTAGGGCTGCAGGGTGAGAAAAAGATGTATGATGAGGGAGAGAAGAGAAAGACAGATGCTGGGTCAGATTGTGACAATACTGCCTGTGGTGGCATTGACAGTGCTGTGTCTCTGTCCTCTCCTAGTCAGCTGTCCCCTCATCTTGAGTCACTGCAAGTGTAGCTCAGTATTGTGGGAAACAAAAAAGGGTCTCTTGGAGTTTTATACTGGCTCTACCAGTAATTCTTCTTCTTTCTGCAATTTATATGTAATATTAACCAGGTGAGGTCTACTGTGAAGGTGAAGTGGAGCTATGTAATTCCTAAAATTCCCCAGAAAGGTCACAAACCTGTGAACAGGTGGATTTCTTGCAGTTCCCTCACAGGCTACAGTTAATTGACTACCAGAAGACATTATAAAGCATGGCAGTATATTCAGGTATCCTCTCTCTCTGTCCCTGCCTTTTATACACTGGAAGAGAAGCAACTGTAATTGTAGAGATGGTAGGAGGGCATAAGGTTTATATAGCAGAAGCACATCTATTTTACAGAAAATGCTCCACTGAAGTTTTAGGGTTCTACTTGAACAATTGCCATATAACACTCCTGGACTTTTGGAATATCACACAGAAATCATTGCTGTAGTCCTTCTCAGAATTTGAGAACTTGTAGTATGCGCGGTAGCCTGGTGATAAAGAAGAGGAGGGACACAAAGATCCAGAGAGCAAAACCAAGGTGAAAGGAAGGAATTAATGGGACCACAAGAATGCTGTGTGTGTGTGAAGTTAATACACAGAAAAGGAGGGGGAAATCACTCAAGCAAAGATAGGAATTAAAATATTAAGTGTTGTTTGAGAAAAGCAGCTGACTGATAGTCACTTGCTGGGGTGAGAACATAGTATGTTCAAGAGGAGATGCAAGTGGACCTTCCCCCAGAGGTTTGGGGAAAGGACAGGAAGGACCTTAGGGTGGATAGGAGGGACCTCTCCCTCTTAGAGTGGTACAAATTAGATAGCTGAAGCCAAGAAAATTTTTAATTGTATCTGGAAAACAAGATATTAGAAATTAAGGTCTTGATGACAGGAGTGTGTCAAATTAATGCATTATGTATTTTTGGAATTACACAATGTGTCATAAGCCAATTTTGTTCCATGGGAAATGTGACATCTTCTCCCTTGTGAGTGAGGTTTCCAAAGGACTAAAATGCAAGGAAAATATAAAGCAAAAAGAGAAGTTGTCAAATGGAGAAGGAAAACATTGGCTGTGCTATTTAAACGGTATAAATCAGCAGTGGTGTATCGTACCTCTCAACCCCTTATGATAGTTCTGTGCTAGAGCTGATGGGCTGCTAGAACTGTTTTCTGTTTTGGTCCTTTCAGGGCAATAGATTTTACCTTGACCTGTAAAGCCAGTCATATCCTTTTACATAGCAGTGACTTCCCAGGGAGCAGAAACATAAATCTACACTGTTGCCATGAGGTACATGCTGTGCCTCACAGCAGATCTGTTTTTTAACTCGCAAGAATGTGTGCAAGAGGATTTTGCGGGGCTGCTGAAAATATTTGAGCTGCAGTTTTACATACTGAATTCTTGTTCCTTCGCCTTGCAGAATCTGAAGAGTTTAGAAAGCAAATGTAGAGTTAGCGTCTGCAATCTGAAATGGTCTTCCTGTTTCAGAAAAGATACTGTTTCTGGCATTCCTGTTGGGGAAGAGGAGCTGTCCTTTCCAACATATTCACTATAGGTATGAAAATGTTCAAAGAGCTGACAGTTAATAAGTATTACTCACTGCTGATGTTGCTTTGCTTCTAGTACAGTGAATATATTTTTGGAGTAGAAATAAATCCAAGCCTCTCCAGGGGCTATTGGTATTTTGCTAGTGCTAAATTAAAGCGTGCCATGTGTTATGCGCTGGGGGTGGTCAGTAGTGGCTTGACAGAATTTAATTGTGTGTGTGGCAGGGGTGCTCTGGGTCACTGCGTGGTAGGTGTGATACAGTCGCAACCTGGTGGGAAAGCAGCCTTTCACAGCCCCTTGTGTTTTCATGAACAGGCAGCAGACATCTCCAAGCTGCTTCCCATCCTGCCTACATCCAGCTCCCAGAGTGGGTATCCTGCACAAGCAGTTTTTGTTTCTTCTGCTCATCACCTATCCCTTTGCTTTTTCTACTCCCAAACTTAAAATGAGAAATGTTAATTAAAAGCCATGAAAAGGAGTAGGAAACTGAGCTACCTTAAAAAATCAGTAGGTGAAGAAGTACGTCTAAATTAGAAAAGAAGGGAAGTAAGTTTTATAGTCTCCAAAATTATCTTTCTATTTAGCTGTTGAAGGTTTAGAGGTATCAATGCAAAAATTTAGTAGTATTCCCTTTTTGGGACATGCTGGTATGTGTTGGAAGTCCTTAAAACGGCATGTTATCCTGTACATTTTGACAACTTGTCCCCTTAATATATATTTGGTATTATTTTTCTTGGTGAGGTCCTTGCTTTTCTCAGCTGTGGGCGCTGTCCAGACTGCGGCAGTCAGTGCACAGTGTGTTGCAGTATATCTGAGCTAAAATAAAGTGTTAGGAGGAAGAGACCACTGAAATTAAACTTGTGAATCGTAGAATCATAAAATCAACTGGGTTGGAAAAGACCTTTAAGATGATCAAGTCCAGCCATGACTCCAGGACAGCCAATTCCACCACTAATCCGTGTCTCTTGAGGGCTGCATCTACACAGTTTTTGAACCAGGGATGGTGATTCCACTACTGCCCTGGGCAGCCTGTTCCAGTGCCTGAACACCCTTTCAAGTGAAGAAATTTTCCCTAATTTCCAATCTAAACCTCCCCTGACACAGCTTGAAGGTGTTAGCTCTTGTCCTATCATTTGTTACTCGGGAGAAGAGACCAACCCCCACCTCACTACAACCTCCTTTCAGGCAGCTGTAGAGAGCAATAAGATCTCCCCTGAACCTTCTCCTCTCCAGACTAAACCCCCCCAGTTCTTTCATCTGTTCCCCACCACACTTGTGCTCCAGGCCTTTCATCAGCTCCACTGCCCTTCTCTGGACCCGCTCCATCAGATCCCTCCGCAGAGCATTCCTACCCTCCAGCAGATCAACGCTCCTGCCCAGCTTGGTGTCATCTGCAAACTTAATGAGGGTGCACTCGATCCCCTCATCCAGGTCATTAATAAAGATATTAAACAACACTGGCCCTAACACCGAGCCCTGAGGGGCACCACTAGTGACTAATGTCCCATCTAGTTGACTAGTTGACTAGTCAAGTAGATGTGATGCCACTCGCCACCACTCTTCAGGCTCACACATCAAGCCAGTTTCAACCCTCCTATCCAGGCTGTTGGCAGTCAGTTTCTCCAGGAGAATGATGTGACAGTGTCAAATGTTTCACTAAAGTCCAAATAAGTGATGTCCACCGCCTTTCCCTCATCAGCCAGGTAGGTCACCTTGTCCTGGAAGGACATCAGGTTGGTCAAGCAGGATCTGCCCTTCATGAACCCAAGCTGACTGGGCTTGATCCCTCTCTTTTCATGCATGTGCTTTAGGATCTCATTTAGGATAATCTGCTCCATGACTTTCCCTAGCACGGGGTGGGGTCAGGCTGTAGTTTCCAGGGTTTTCCTTCCTGCCCTTTCTCTAGAGAGGCTTCATGTTGGCCGACCTCCAATCCTCTGGGACCTGCCCACCAGACCAGGACTGCTGGCAAATGATAGAATGCCTTGGCGAGCTCCCCTGCCAGCTCCTTCAGCACTCTTGGGTGGAGCCCATCTGGCCACTTAGACTTGTGTGTGTATAAGCCTAGCATCTGAGCCAGCAGATTTGTCTGTTGGGGACGTTTCTTGAAGAGCTGAGTTGAAGGACCTATTTCTTCTTCCTGCTCTCTTTTCTGTCTTGCACTGTGGACTAAGCCAGCTCAGGCAACTGTGCACGGGTGTGGATAGGATTCCCACAGGAGGTAACCATGACCTCTGTAGTGTGCAGTAACTATAGGGATAATTTATTGAATGCAACTTGGTGATATATAGGATAGGTGAAGGTTTAGGAGAAAAGTGCCCCTGATGGGTACTGCACCACAGCAGTCCTCAGTGAAGGGTTGATGCCCTGGGGCAGAGAATTAGCAGGAGCTGTGATTGCAACTCTGTGCAGGTCCTGCATCTGGTTAGGTGGTGGCAGGGCAGAAAAGATTGGGAGGAGAGCGAAACATCTGAAAATACATGGGGCTAGCATGGTGTTTGGGATTCTGTGTGTGTGGAATGGTGGTGTTTTGCTAATTTGTTTAGTAATTTGTGATGGCAGTAGCTGAATATTTAACAGCTTAGATCTAAGCAACTGGCATTTCATGCTTTGGTGAAGAGAGAGTGGGTGAGTGAAATAGTAGGGGTAAATTGTGAATAGGAGTGAAACCAATATGTGCAGCTTTCTCTGAACCTGCCTACCTCTTTCTTTGTGTAACACTGAGCAGCTGGGGCTGTGCTATCTCAGTTCATCATCACTAATCAGGCTGTAGAGCTCTGGGGATATGTTTTGCTTTCAGTTGCTTTGGTGGAAATCTGAACTTATTGCCTAAATTATTTGCATTTAGACCAGCAAAACTGCAAACAGAATTTGAGCCTTTTTTGTCAGTGTGGTTGGTGGGAAGAGACTGCTAGCTTTGTTGAGTCAAAGAAGAAACTCTTTGAATACAAAATGAGAGAGAATTGGCAGTATTATGGAGTTTATTCCTTCTGTGAGGAAAATTATACTAATCTTAGTAGGAGTAAAACTAATCAAGTTCACTGTAAATTAATTAAAATTACTTTATTTAAAGACATTTTCCTAATCCATAGTATTTATGCCAAACATGTAAGAGCATAGGACACAAGACTTGACCAAGTTAGTTACAGAGGTGTATGAATTCCTTCAGCTGTTTCAAACATTTTTCAGGAAGATTTTTTTCCCCCATTGAATTCAGCAGTTTTTCTCTTAAGTGGTCCCCTGCATTCCCTATATGCTTTCTAATGCTAGGCTAGGTAGGTATATTTATGAGTTGCCATCCTAGACTGCTTTCTCCAGAGGTGTAATTTTGAGACTGGTGTTTCATTCTTTGCTGTGTTTACCTTAGTCTGAATCTATGATTCCATCTGTTTTTCAGATTGCAGACTGATGACTCATTCCTTTGCTTCATCGGATAGCTGCATGGGATCTATTCCCATACTTAGATGAGCTTTGGGAGCGAGCTAACGAGAAATGTTTACAGCATTCAGGGTAAATCATAATTCCACAGACACACTTTGTTTATAAAAAAAAGAAAAAGAAACCACAAACAAAAAAAAAGGGTTGCTGTAACTAAGCCAATTTTTAAAGAATAATTTATCTGTTTTATTATGCCACTGTTGGACCTCACAGTGTATGCAAAGGATGTAAGAAGATACTCTCTGCTCCTTTCTAGCACTCATGAATGAGGTCAGGGTGTTCAGAAGCAGTGTTGATGCTTCCACTCAGGAGCAGGGTGTAGTGAAACCACCACCACCAGAGACATCCATCTCACATCCTGTAGAAATCCATATAAAGAAAGAACTCCTAGTGGGCTGTCCACTACATTTACAGAAGGTTTTTCTGTTGGAGAGCAGTTTTCTGCATACCATGTCCCTACATCACTTAGCAGCATCCAGTAGGTGTGAATGCTTGTCTCTACAGAGCAGGATATGCAGAAGATGAAAAGATGGGTGGTGGAGGGAGACATGGTGACTAACTCTCTATTCCTGGAAGTGTCCCCTCAGCATGGGGGACAGGATGAAGTATGCCCCAGATGGGCTCCTCACACTGTGTCATTGCTGGGGATTAAGTCATTTTCCTCATGGATCCTGTGTTGGCAGAAAGCTGTGCAGGAAGGGTAGTGTGCCTCCAGATTTAAACATATGCAGAAATCAGTGCTTGCCTAATAACTTAATTCTTTATTATCCACTGGTTTCTTCTCTTCTGTGGCATACATTTCAGATACTGCACATGCTGATTTTTCTTCTCATGCCATGTGGTTTTAACACATGGTGAAAGAAGGATATTCAGACTTGAATTATTTCATCTGTCAGGTTTCCAGTGACGCTTGCTTTTTCTTCTTGGTGTCTCTTCTGGTATTTTTGTTTAGTTTTTTAAAAATAGTGCACTTAATTTAGATTGTTACCTTAAAACTGGTTTCTCCCTTTCATTACTAAAAAGGTATATTACTGACCTGCAACTGAAAGAATTATCAGGGTATAATTTTACCTTTTTTTTTTTTTGCAGGGTAGGGAATTCACTTATGTTAGTTGTTCTGCTTTGGTAGGTCTGTGAAGACCACAAAGTTTAATTTCTCTAGGTAATTCTAACTTGTACAGTTTTCAAGATTTTATCTTCTGGCTTTGAATGGTAAGGGGGAATTTGTAGTAAAGACTTATCATGGAATTTAAAGAATACCTTTATGCTCAGGGTAATAGATAATCTCTTTCCTTATTTAAGGAAATGTCTCAGCCAGTGCTCTTGCTGATGGCATCTTTTTGAACTAACCCGGATTATTGTAATGTGAAGAATGCAAAAGCCAAGTGATACCAGGCAGTATTTTTGTTATGTGCTTCTAAGAGATGCCCTCATGGTAGTTACAATGGCATAAAGAATTTACACTGTGCATGCTCAACCTGTCTTCCAAGTGCTGTGTTCATGGCCCTTTTCTGTTAGCCCCCTGGGACCCGTCTTCACCTACTAAACATATCTTGTGGCCATCTGGAGAGTCTGTGTGACCATAGTCCACGAAACTGTTCTTCAGTACCGCTGCCAATCTGTGTTTGCACAAGTTAGAAGCTGGGTGGGGGGGGTGAGCACTGGGAATTCTCTAAGGCCAGTTTATTAGTTTCCTACAGAGCACAGGAAAAACAACCTTCCATCCAACTGTATAGTCAAGTATCGCTTATAAATATTTCCCTTCTCTGTTTTTTTTTAATAGTCTGGCTGTTGTTGAGCTTTTGAAATCGTGAAGTCGGTTGCATTCTTGTGTACCAGATTCTGCAGGAGGGTTTTTGGCCAATGGTTACTGCTATGGAAGAGGAGTGTGGACTAATTCTGTTTAACAGCTTGTGCAAAATATATGTAGGAGTGTAAGGAAGAAACTGTCACTACTGAATCTCCGAAGAAGTACATGTAAGAAAAATGTTTAGTATTTAGGCAGGAAGGAGAAAATGGTGTGCACGGATTGAACGTGAAGCATCAAGTCCCTGTTCAAAAAGGGAAGCTATCCAAATGATGTTTGGGAAATTTGGGCAATTCTCAGAGAGCGTATTCTGTTGTATCTTTCTTTTCATTAACAAGCCTCTAGATTTTTGGTGCATGTCATAGTTTTACCACATGCCATTACAGCTGCTGGCTAAGGCTAGGGAAAATTGTTTCTACTGAGGATGAGTATCCTCATACCGCATGCACAAAGAGGTCAGCTGACTGTATTCCTTACCTTTTGATTGAGCTAAAATGTTTTCTTACAAGCTTGAAAAAGCAAGGTGCATTTCATTGATAGTTCTATGAGCACAAACTTTATGTGCCATTTTTTATGAAGCAGATCAAAAATGTTAGTTTACAAACAACAACTAAAGCAAGGCTTTGAAGGAAAAAAAAAGCAAACCACGGACTTGGCTTCTGTCAGTGTAGCAAAATATTTACTTAAATGAGTGTGACTTCCATTTGGTGTTGTGAGGGAAAATATTTTTACAGTTCATTTCTTCTCTTTACCGTAGTGTTGAATCTTGCTTACTTTAGGTAGTCATGCATGAGTACACCATATTAAGTAGCATTTTTATGAGTTTTATGGACATTTTAATTTCTTATGCATTCCTATGAATTAAAAACTGCTACTTGAAAAAATGGTTTCAGATGACACTGAAAGATCAAAGTAACTCATTATTGGCTTCTTTACATAGGTACTCTGGGTTCTTTTAGGCATTAATTTTTGTGTATACCTCCTTTTTTTTTTTTCATCTTTCAAATTAACCAAAATGCAGATACCACAAGTTAAATAAACAGAGGGACAGGTTAACATGTAGAGGCATTGAAAACTTTTCTAGAAATAGCTTTTTAAGTTGTTTTAATCCAAATGGTCAAACTAATAAGGCTAACCAGAAAAGAATGGCTGTTTTTGTGGAGAAGGATGAAAGACATTAAGAGAAAGCTGTGAAACCTGAGGGAGAAGTATATATACAGTGACTTTTAAAACAGTCTAGCCTTATGACCAGGGAGAACTAAAAAAACCATAAAGAATTAATTGCTTCCTTACCATCAGACCTTTCCACCATGAGTAGTACTGTAAGCAGCAGTGAGTAAGCAGTGATTGTCAGCACTCAGAGGCAAGGGCTGTGGGCAATTATGTGGTGGGCTGACTTTTCATAGGCTTTAATGCCTAGGGGAGCTTCTCTTCAGCATACAACAGGAGTCGAAATTGGACTTGTTGCCTTGAAATATAAAATTGTTCAGGGCATTCAAAAGGAATTTGTTTGCTACCAGTGCTGTCAGTCCTTGAATTTTAAAGTTCTTTTCGTTACTGTGAACTTGAAAATTGAGATGGTGCTTTTCTTTTGGGGCATGGACTACATGATCCAATGACATAGTGCCTTTGCTTGCATGTGGAGGTCATCTCCACAGCTGACTATCTCTGTGGCTTTGGAAAAAATCTGGTCAGCACTAGCACTCCCCTTCTCACCTGCACGTTATCTGGACCTATACAAGAATGGAGCAGAGGTAGTATGTCTTGCTTTTCCAGCAACTTGCAGCACTTGAACTTTGCTTCAGTCTGACCTCTTGGGAGTGACAGGGATCACTAGGTTAAGCAAACAGACTGGTAGGAAGTTTGACTAATACCAGGAGATAAAAACAATTTTTGCTGGCTCTGATGAAAAACAGCAGCAGAAAGCCACAGCGAATCCCCAAGTGAATGCGATCACAAAGTACCAAGCAGAGGTGGGTGCTCTTGGTTTGGCAAGCTGGGGACCAGCAGGATAAAAGCCTGTTTTCCTTTTGAGGCTTCAGGAAAAACCTTTGTGGCTTGTTCCTGTAGAACTCTACATGTGAGTGGGTGTCAGATTTTCTAAGCAGGATTGTAAATGAAGGATGGAAAAATATTTTTCCTATTACAGTCCATTTGCTGACTTCTTAAATTAATAACACAAGTTGGAATTTTAGACAGGTTGTTCTACTGTGGCTCAGGTCAGCTTTTCCTGAAATCCTTAGGAAAGTTTGCAAGGTACTTATGTAGGGTCAAAGTTCAGTGAGTTTGTTTTGCTTTTAAGCCTTCTAGCTACATTTTGTAGGATTTTGTTCTGTAATTTGGGTGCAGAAAACAGAATGAAAATTTGCCCTTGTTTTCTGGCCAGCTTGTGTGGCATTTTAATGCCCAAAAGCATTAAAAAAAACCCCAAACCTTAAACTTCTTTGTCTTTTTTTGTTTGGGTTTTTTGGTTTTTTTTTTTGTTTGTTTTTAGGGACGATGTTCTTTAAACAGTTTGTGTGAAAGTAGGCACCCAAGTCAGCGTTTAATGCATTGAAATCAGTCAGTCCCTTAATTGGTTCATTAGGGATGTAGAATTTATTTACCAGAAGTTTGGCCATGTGTGGCTTGCTGTCATTTAAAAATCTTCTAATTTCAAGAGTTTCCAAACAAATTTATGTGTATTTATTGGAGATATTATCATGCTGTCATTTCAGTAATTCAATTTTTTTACTTCAGTACAGTTACATAAATGAAAAAATATTTGCAGTTTTGGTCCATTGCTTTTAGATGATGGTATGATATAAAAAAGAGCAGCACTATTTTGAGTTTGAGTGTAATGCACAGAGCAATGCATTAATTGGGTGTCTTCAATGTTTGTTTGCTAATATAGCCATTTCTCAGGAAGCACTGTTGTTGTGGAAACCAGTATAATTTTAATTAAAGTTTTACGCTATGTGCCTTACAATTAATATTTTAAAAGTAGAACATCTGTAATTGGACTTGTTTACCCACCTAGTCATAAAGGAAACTGTACTCAATGGTAAGATGTTCCCTAAACCCTATCTAAGAAGTGATAGAAAACATCTGCAGCCAAATTTTGGGTTTGGGGGTATGTGTTTATAACTCCATTTGCACATGAAGCACCCCGTGAAATGCATCTCTTCTTTACAGACAAGAAGATTGTACAAGCATGTGTAATATAAACAGGAAATTAAAATGTGCTTCAGTAGGACTTAAATGCTGTGATGCAAGGTCTGGCATTATCTCTGTTTTCATTTATACTGCTTTCAAATGGTTTTTTTTTTTTTCTTGAACTGTAGTTCTTTCAGATGTTTTCTTTAATCTATTTGGAAGTAATTACAGAATGGCTGAGGCTGGAAGGCAGCTCTTAGTCCAGTCAAGTCTCTTAGGAGATCAGTTAGTCCAATCCCTTGCTTAAAGCAGAGTCGCATGGAGCAGGTTTCTCAGGGCTCTGTCCAGCTGTCTGATGCTGTTCCCAATGCACCCTGAGATATATCTGCCCTTGCTGCAAAGGAACATTTCTGCCTTGTGTTCATCTTGGTGTCTGCCAGGAGCCTTAGGTCCTTTCTCTGCAAGGCTCTTTTCCAATTTGTCCACACATGTACTGGTACATAGTGTTATTCATCCCCGGGTGCAGGACTCGGAATTCCCCTTTGTTGAACTCCATGAGGTTCCTGTCAGCCCTTTTCTCCAGCCTGTGCAGGTTCCTCTGCATGGCAGCATTCCTATCTGGTGTAGAAGCTGCACCTCCCAGTTTTACATCATCAGCCAACTTGCTGAGTCCTCTACCCCATCGTGCAGGTCATTCATGAAAATGTTGCGTTGGCCCCAGTATAGACCCCTGGGGGTACTCCACTAGTGACTGACCTCCAGCTGGATTTCATGCTACTGTCCACAGCCTTTTGAGCTGAGCAGTTCAGCCAATTCTCTGTCCACCTCACCGTTTATTTAGTCCGTACTTCTTTGGTCTGTCAGTGAGGGTGTTATAGGAGACAGTATCAAAAGCTTTGCTGAAGTCAAGATAAATAACATGCACTTTCATCTCAATGACATGAGCCAGGCATCTCATTGCAGAAAGCTATTGGATTGGTCAGATGTGATTTCTGCCTTCATAAATCCATGCTGCCCACTTCCAATCACGTTATTTTACTCCATATGTTAGGAAAATTGTTCCCAGATTTATTTGCTTATCATCTCCCCAGGGCTGGAGGTGAGGCTGACCTGTCTGTAGTTTACTGGAGCCTCCTTCTTGAAAATAGGACTTTTGCTTTCTCAAAGTCCTCAAGAACATCCTCTGATCCCGTGACCATCCCAAGACAGTTAAGAGTAGCCTCCTGTTAAAGTCAGACAGTTCCCTCAGCACCTGTGGATGCATCCCCCTCAGGACCTGTGGGCTTGTGTATGTCCAGTTTGTTTGAATGTCCCTTAACTGGATCCTCCTCTGCTGATGACAAGTTTTCATTGCTCCAGTACTTTTCACTGATTGCAGGGGCCTGGGATTTCTGAGAACAGAATATTGAAGGAAGAAATACCTTCTAAACTGACTGCCTTTTTTCTGGTAGTAGTCTGTCCCTCTATCCCCTCAGAGAGACTGAATGTTTTTTAAATGCAAATCGTTTCTTTGCAGAATATGTGTATTAAATACATTAACTGCATTTAAAGTCTGTTGATTGACCTGTATTTAAATATAAGCTATTAATGTCTTTCCATGATTACATTGAAGAAAAATTCTACTGCATAGTGGAATATGAATCTACTAAAAGTGTGAGTTTTTTCTCTGTGCTTCTCTGTTGTGTTGGCCTGGCTGAGCTCTGGATGTGCAGAGATGTGTAACAGGAGCAAGTACAGGCAATGCAGGGATTTCTGAGACGTTTTTCATGTGTCGGAACAACAAAGTGTATTAGTCTGCAGTCACATTCACACTGCCATCGAGGGCTATTGTCTGTACCTGAGCAAGGTTGTTTTAAGCTTGCATAGATGTAGCAGTCTAAATCTACAAACATTTCTATGCATCTATCAAGTGAAGAAAAGGAGGTAAGAAAAAAGATGAAGATGTTGTTTCCAGCTCAGCAGGAACCTGATAGCTCCTGAGCTGAAAGGATGCTGGAAGTTGCTGCTTTTCAGGGTGCAGCCCTGGCTCCTGGCTTCTTCGAAGCTCCAAGCTCAGCAGCAGTTTGGGAATCCCAATGCTCAGTGGGGTACAAAGCACAGATTGTACCTTTCCTGCTGAGCCATGTGTCAACAGTTAGTCAGTCCTGCCCTCCAAAGAGAAATTGGGCATCCCCATTGAGTGATGTCCAAGCTGAGGACCCACACATCTCTGGCAGCATTCGTCTTCTCTTCCAGCACGGCTCTGCATGCTTTATGCTAATAATAACTTTTAAAAAGCCTTTCAGTTTCTTGGGGTTCCTTAAACAGCCAGCAGCTCTCGGGGTTGCTCAGCAGCAAGGACACAGGTTAGCATCACATGGGGATCTGCTAGGGTCACTCCTCTTCCTGCATGCAAGCAGATGGGAACTGTGGCGCTGCCTTAAAACTAGAGGGAGACTGCAGACATTGCAGTATTTATTCCCAGGAGTAGCTGTGCCATCTTTTGGGCTGCTTTCTGCTGGCACTGCAACACAAAAAAGTTTATTTTTTTCCTCAGCGTATCTTCTGTTCCACATGCAGAGTTGTGGTCAATGGCTCAATGTCCACGTGGAGACCAGTAACAGGTGGTGTCCCTCAGGGATTGGTGTTGGGTCTGATCCTGTTCAACAACTTTGTTGGTGACATGGACAGTGGGATTGAGTGCCCCCTCAGCAAGTTTGGTGATGACACCAAGCTGTGTGATTCAGTTGACACGCTGGAGGGAAGGAATGCCATCCAGAGGGACCTTGACAGGTTTGAAAGGTGGGCCAGAGCAAACCTCATGAAGCTTAACAATGCAAAGTGCAAAGTCCTACACGTATGTTGGAGCAATCCCAGGCACAGCTCCAGGTTGGGCAGAGAAGAGATTCAGAGCAGCCCTGCGGAGAAGGACTTGGGG